>JNCO01006766.1:0-12719 GCA_000785685.1 Uromyces viciae-fabae | reverse complement strand
TCAGATGCATGCCGGCAGTGTTATTTTTTTTTTTTGCTTCTTTTCTTTTAACTTCCTAATTTATTCCTCCATTAATACTTTTGCAGATGTTGGTGGTGTTCTTTTTCTTTTCCATATTCTCATGTTTTGGTTTATATTTCTTGTTTGTCCTGTTGTAAGGGACATGTTATAACAGCACAAAAAAAAGTGAGACTCAATAGTGAGGTTTAATTTTAAGAGTGAGATGTGGGACACATCTATGAGTTTAAAAAGAAAGAAAACAAACAAAGATAGTGAGCTTGAGAACAAAGATGAGACAATAAATAGATAAAAATAAAAGACAGCAAGATTGAGAAAAGATCCTTAAGTGAAAGACATCAGACAACATTTGAGGACTCTTGTAATTATCTCAAAGAAAGAAAAAAACACTTTTATTTATTTCAAAAAAACAAAAAAAATACCAAGCCAAAAAGAAAAGGATGGTGAGAAAAATAAACCTGACCAAGAAAATAGGATAGTGAAAACAAGAAAAAAGCATAGAAAACCAAGAAAAAAGGATAGCAAACCAAAGTGAATACAATAAAAAAAGGATAGCAAACCAAAGTGAATACAATAAAAAAAGCATAGAAAGCCAAGAAAAAAGTATAGCGAACCAAGAAAAGGAATAGCAGCATGTATTTATGGAAAAAAGAAGTAAAAAAATATAATTTTTAAAGAAAATTATCCATCTAAGTATTCACAGACCTCAGTGAAGACACACTCTTGTAGGTGTCTTCCCCAAATGTTTTCATTGCAGCAAGGTAGAGAGTCAATTAATTATGCATTGTCATCTTCAGAAACCGCTTGCTCATCTTTGTAACTTGGCGGTGGATCATCCAGGAGGAAATTATGGAGTGTCACACACGCCCCAATCCAATTGGTTATTTTTCTCATGCTATTCTTGTTGCTAAGCTCCAGTTTTAATCCCTTCAAGCTTTGAAACCTCCCCTTCAAAATCCCAATGCAATGTTCATTGCAAACTCTGAGGGAGCTGAGATGGTGGTTAAAGCGGCGCTCATCTTTAGGTAGAGAGCCATGTGGTGGTTTCTTGAAGGGCCGGAATGAGATTGATCTTGGGTGGGAAAGCTGAATCGCCGATTAAGTATCCTCCACGTGAGAAAAGTTCCATTTGCTGCTGGTGGAGCTCACAATTGTCCCAGAGGCAAGAATTGTGGTAGCACCCTGGCCATCCAGTGAAAGTGTAGAGAATTTGGTGCTTGTTGTTCCAAACAATGAGTGTGGCCACACTGTAGTGGCCTTTGCGCAAGTAATATTCTTGAGGATCAATCTGGGGTCGTTCAGCTAGTGGGATGAGGGTTCCGTTGATGAAACCAGCACAGGCCTGGAAGCCAGAGGTTTTGCAAATGCGGCTAGAGATCATCTTGTGTGCTTGGGCATTAGGCCAGGGTACCAAAGTGCTAAAATCAAACAAGGGAAAAAAAAAAAACATTAGTATTTGAAAAACATATTGGTAAAGAATAACAATCGAATTGCAAGAGAAACCGTTCCAGTCAAAGAATGGCTTCTATGACCCAAGCAGAATAGGTGATTACAGTTCCTTCTGAGATGCCAAAGAACCTAGCTAACATTCCCACTGACGCACCATTTCCAAAAAGTCCCAAGCTGTTTCAAGGTGACTAGAAGTTTCTGGAGAGGAGGAGCTTGAGGGATATTGGAGCCGTTGTAGAATGTAGGATGATCCTGAATAGCGTTTAAAAGATGGACAACTGATTCCGGCGACATGCAGAATTCCTGCTTGAATTGTCCAATATCAAGCATAAGGAAAAATTCAAAAAGATCTGGGGCTCGTGTGACCTTTTTGCGAGGGTTCAAATAACGCCGACTCTTGATGCCAATCAGCTGAAGTAAGATGAGCTCAATGTCTGTTTCATTGTCAATCATGATGTTATTTTCCATTGTGATTTCAAAGCCCCACTCGAGAAGGTAAAGCCGGAGTAGTTTGCGTAAATTTAAAATTGTTGATGCTCGTTTCGATATTCTTGGCATACTAAGAGAAGAAGAATTCAAAGGAGGGGATGGGGAAGCTAATGGGAAGGAATTGATAGTAGAGGGGTGAGTGATGGAGAGAGATATATCAACGGAGGGAGAGAGGAAAAAAAAAAAGCGTCCTGGGGTGCTCAGAGTAATTTTTTTTTTTTGGCGGTGCATGTGAATCTACAAAGCGGGCTGCATGCATCCGTGCGGGCTACTCTGAAACCCCTTATTGTAGGTCTTGAATTTTTTTTATGGCTTGGTGATTTGGTACATCTCACTTACTTTCACCAGAAACACTTTGGCCCCATTTAGCAACCAGGATATGACATCCAGTTTCAAGCTGGCAACCAGATGTCACACCACATCATATCATGCTTGCCAAAAAAGGGTGAATTTTTTTTTTTTTTTTTTTGAGTGCAAATTTGATTTGACATTGCGCACTATGGGATAACAACAAACATACAGCACTAAGCTTAACAAAATATTCATAGTCATAAAGATCTAATGTGACCTTTTTACAATAAATCCGAGATATATTTATAAGGCAGATGTTTTATACAATAATAATTGCATGACCTCCCATAAAAGAAAAAAATATATACATAACCAATCAATTAAAACCAACACAAAACAAGAAAATTAATTAGTTTTATTTTACTGATGTAATATTTGTATAATTGATGATCACTTAAAATAAAAGATAATTAATAAATAATAAAATTTGTGATTTATAATCAAACCCTATACAATAATATCCTTTCTATATTTCCACATTTTTTATCTTCAAAAAAGGAGAGAATAAAAATACCTCATTTTATTAATGATTGATCACCTACGAACAATTGTACATATTTTTATACATGCATTTGTTAACAGTCTCAACTGAATCGAAAAGAGAGATGGGAATGATTGTGATTGCCATTAGCTTGAGAGGCGTTATTGATTTTTTCTTGTTCTTATTGAAACATGTGATCTTTTGAGTAATTGTGAGAAGATCCTGGGTCATCTGGCTGAATTGTGGAATGATGTTCGTTCAACTCATTGGTATCAATGCCTTCATTTAAGCTCTCAATTACTTCATCGACTTCATCCAGCCCAATTCCGCCGCACCCCAAACTGATCAATTTCCTATAATTGTTCAATCTACTGGTGTTTGAGCTACAGCTATTCTCGCCTTCTACTCCATCTTCTTCATTTTCACCTGTGGCATTTTCACTTGAAAGGTTGATGAATTCTTGGAATAGTTTTTCTCTTTCTTCCGTTAATTTTTTCACGCTTTCTCTCAATAAGTCACATTCAATATCAATATCAGTCGTTGGTATCTTCATCAAACTCATCAAATCTGAATTCTCTTTTTCCTGTTCTAGTAATTGCATTACTACTTCCTGCTTCGAAGGATCTTCAAATTTCCAATGGTCGGTATCTAGTAAACTCCGGTCTTCAATAGAAAGCTGTTCCAAATACTTTCTCTGCTCTTCCTTAAATCTTTTTTCTCGTTCTTCTTCATCCCTAACATACTTTTCCCAACCAAATCTATAACGCTTACCCAACTTGTGATTCAATTCTTTTTCCAGTTCCTCCAATACTGATCTCTTCTCTTTAAAATCAGATAATATTCGTTCATAATTCAAAATCTTTCTCTGTCCATCCATATACTCCTTTTCGATGTTACTTAGCAATCCATTTGCATGCTCTAGGTCTCGCTCTGTATCATGTAATTCAGTATTGAAAGTTGTTGCCAAAAACTCCATCATTGAAGTCACTTCAGGTAGCAGTTGATTGGTAACTTTTCGTGCAGTTTCTGAAGGCTGGTGTTGATATTTATTTAAATTATTATTGGTATCTAAACTGGCACTCAAAGGAGCCGGATCAGCTAGCTCAACCAAATCACTGCGATTGCTTGAATGGGGCGTATCTCCAGATGAGTTTTGATCAGGTAGACGTACAGGGCCAGAAGAACAAGGCGTTGGAGAAAGTGCCCCGAGTTTACTATCTTCCAAAATATAATCCTCTGCTGATTTACCTTGACGATTGGCTGTTTTGGGATTTGCACCGTGGTCGAGTAAAGTTTTAACTAATTTCTTACTGCGACATCGGGCAGCTAAGGTGAGAGCCGTCTCCCCGTCTTCATCTTGGAAATTAAGGATATCAACCAACTCTTTTGGATAATCAGCCAGTCGATTGAAAATTGTTTCAAAATAAAAACGTGCAGCGGGAACTTTTCCTTTTGTCAATGCAATGTCACTAACATAGTGAAAAACTGTTCGATCATTTCTATCGATGTTGATTATTGACCCACTAAAGGACTCAAATAATTCGGGAAATGTTCTTAGATCAAAGTTGTTGGTAAACATCACGGCTCGCATCAATGCAGTTTGTCCAGCGTTATTGGCGCGGAATATATCTGCACCACAGTCCAACAGTAGTTTAACTATGTTTATTCGACCCATCGCACAGGCCCAGTGTAGGGCTGTGTGTCCATCGTCGTCAATGACGACATTAGGATCAAAGTCGGGTGGCGGATCATTGAGGAAGCTCGGGATTTGACTAGATTCAGACACAAAGTAGTCCAAGATCATTCTGGCGTATTTAGCTGAAGCAGCGGTGGATGGATTCCCATTGATATATGAATCTTCAGCCCCATCACTGTAATGGGGGGTTTCAGCTAAACTGGTATCATGTGTTCGCTTCTGACCACGGTCTGGGGCTTGTTTACGATCGAGATGTGAATCGGAAGGACGACGCGACTTGCCTTTGTCACGGGTGGGATTTGAACGTTTGGTATTATGAGAAACTGTAGGATCGTCAGTTGGGCTAGCGGCTATGCTCGATTGACTCAGTTCACTTGGTGTTAGAGTGAGACTGTTGTCAAGCTCCCCCGTTTGCGCCGATGTGAGAGCGGGAACCGGGCCGGAGGCAGAGAGGATAAGATCATCTGGGTGTGAATTATTCATGTTTGCTCGGGCACGCGTCAGATTACTTGAGCGCGCGAGTTTTGACTGTGTTGACCATTTCCCGCTGGGTTCTCGCGATGAGGCGGCTGGAATAATGTTGCGTTCACTGTCTGAGTCAAAATTTGACCAGCTATTATTGGTATTACGGCCTCCAAGACTGGCAGTAGAAGGGACCGGCCTTTCGATACTGGTAGAGGCGGAGGCGCGAAGTTTCTGTACCTTTGAGCGCGCTGGAGGCGCGGTAGCATGTTTAGGGGCCAAAGGGGGTGATTCATTCGAAGATGGTTGGAAATCAAACAAGGCAGCAAGGAGATGATCTACCCCGTATTGTTTAGCGAGACTGATGCCCCTATCCAGGGGTACCCAAGTTCCTTGGGGAGGGGAAGATGATAAATTTGGAAAGCCATCGGATTGAAAATTGAATCAGTAAGATAATGGAAAAGCCTCGGCGACTTGCAAAGCGCAGAGCTTGACACCGCTGTAGGTTGAATTCAACTCCGAAGAAAGAAACAAAAGATGCAAACCTTGGTATTTGCCGTAACCACCTTGAATTTTTTCATGTATACCTTTCTGGATTTCACGTTCCAAAACTCGTGTTCTTTGAGGCTTATCGAAGCCTGCAACTTTCAATATTTGAGTTGCGTTCTGGAGGGGGCAGCGGGGGAAAGGTTCATGTTAACTACTCAGGTGAGCCAAGAAATAAATGAGCTTATAAGCACATAGGTTGTTCAGTTAAGAATACTGACTAGCCAAGAGTCACTGCGCCTTCTCATCACTGCTATGCCTCGACATGGCATTTCCAATACCGGGACTCCTGAAGGTATATCACCAAAATATGAATTAGATTGAAATCACGATGATAATAGCGAATTAATGTGATTTCATTATGATCACAGCATATGTGATGGAAGCATTCATAAAAGGAATGCAATGAAAAGCATCAGTTGGTTGAATTTAAAAGGAGCTGAAAAAATAAGAGATAAATATTTTCTTCTAAGAAGGTATCCGGAAAGTTGTAAGGAAAAGAAATTGGGCGAATAACGCAGAAGGAAATACTCACCTGAATAGGTAGCCTATCACAAAGGAAGAAATATAAGATTTATCAGTTTTGGAGATGAAAACAAAGTGGTATGACAAGAATACATCCTGGGGAAGTTATCCCTATCAGCTACTCACCTTGTAAATAGTTGTGGTATTCATTTTGTAGGAGAAATAATGGGACGGGGACACGTGAGAGGGGCGAAAGGGGAATGAGGAGAAGGTGTTGAGGAGGGACAGGATGATGACTGGTAAACAGAAGGAAACTTAACGAGAACGGTCAACAGATGGTCAATAGGCGACCTGAGGAGCCTGTCACGAGAGATGTTACAGGGATTTCACAGGAAAACCATGCTTATGAGTTTTATGCAGGGTCTAAAATTGTGGTGAATCCCCGCCGGAGCAGCTTTGATCGAGAAAAACCTTTCTCACAGACTCTCGGCAGTGGCTCCACGCGGAGATCGAAGACTTGATAAGCTCTTTGCAGGTCAAACTAGTGCGTATACATCTTTCATCAATTTCAGCTGACGTCTTGACCATTGAGCAAAGGCAACTGTATTGAATACACAGCCGCGTAAATAGAGACCGCATGCAAATTGTTGAGTAACAACACTATAAGCGTGTTGCGCTTACCGTTTTGTAGCCTCGTAAATCTAGTTCTGTCGAACGGCTAACTACCGAGTCGGTCCCAGTCGTGGTGAAGCATTGGCTATTAGGCACCAACCTGCTTGATGATTTTCCTGCTGCCAGAAAAAGACATGTATCGGTGGATACGCGTCTCAAGCTATGCAGCTATGATACCATGAGTGTGACCATCTGTCTACGCAGATAATTCCAGCTTAGTGGCCTCGGTGGAAATTTTCGCTTGATTGTGAGGAATTTTTAGAACAATCAATCTAGGGCTGGGCAAACGGTCAACTCAACCGACTCCGGCAATTTTTTCGAATGGCGATCAGCTTATCAAGCCAAGTCCCGCAGCGCGGTCGGGTTGGCATATGGCGAACGCAACGCGTTCTAAGTTGCAGTGGTTCTTGCCGTCATTCCACTTCAATTTGGTTATTTTATGTAAATTTACAGCCCTTCGTCCTTAAGAAATGCACAATTTCCTTTCCTCAAACTACTATCTGGACCATCAAACTGTCAAATCATTAATGGTCACGCGGGTTTCTTCAGTAAGAATACGTTTTGCAAAACCCGTGGCTAGCTGTGAATTAGTATAATTAAGCTTCTGATGGCCTGATCAAAATAAACAGATCATCCGACTTTCCAGCGAACCAAAGTAGGTCGTTAGTTGTGAGCCCTTATGGGGGAAAATAACGGGGTAAGTTGGTTGGCGGCCAAATGGCTTGTTCTCTCGCCAAAAACTCGACAAAAAAAGAAGAGAATAAAATCAAATGTGAAACAAAAAGAATTGAAAGAGAAAAAAGAAAAGAAAAATGCATGAAAAAATAAGTAAAGAAATTTTCAATCTTCTACTATTAGCGTGCTCATATCTTGTGACTCACTTATTTATTTCTTATTATTTTGTTGTGCAACCCCTTCACACCTGTCAAGGGGTTTTATCTTATTTTTTGGTTAAACTTGTTCTTTCTCCATCAAATAAAAACCATCAAGTTTGAGCATATTTTATCTGAAACTATTGTGGCTCTCTTGTTACCCAGCTCCTGTTTCATTTCTCTACTCTTTCATCAATCTAAAATTTAATCTTTCTGAAATTTATATCCATAAAAAAAATATAAACCAATAAAAAGTTTCACAAAAGAAAAGAGCCATTATACATAAAAAAAAAAGAAAAAATAAAACAACAAAAGGAAAAAATGAAACATTATGATTTATTTTCTTCTTTGTCTTCTTCTCTTTCTTCTTTTTTCTTTTTCTCTCTATTTTTTTTTCCTTTTTTTTTCTTTCTTTCTTTTTTCTCTGCTTTTTTTTCTATGCTCTTTTGCTTTTTATTCTAAAACGACACCCTGGTGGGGAAGTCCTTGACTAAAACAACACCCCTGCGGGGTTTTTATTATTATTTTGTGGGGTTTCTAAAACAAATTGTTGAACATATCAATTCAATTTACTTATCCCTATTCCAATTTTTTATTCAATTCATTTTCAAAAAATCCAAAATACTTAAATGGAGTGTGAATACTTCAAAATCAAAACACTCAACTCCTTTAGGCAGTGTACCACAGTTTCCGCGGATTTTGAATCTGCGGAATCTGGAATCCCTGAAAGCCGGTTTTTGCGGAAAAGCAAAAACCAGGATTTTCAAACTTTGATAATCCGCAGATACCCAAATGTGCGCACCATACACACGCACATATCTGCAGATTTTTTTGACCACACCAATCTGAACTACCAACAACTCACTTGAACAACTATTTTCCTTTTATTCACAAGTGATTTCAATTTTTTGTTATTGTTTTTTGTTCTTTCCTTCTTCTATCATTCTTTCTTTCTTCTATAATATGTTTACTGATTTTTTGTTTTAATTTTTATGATCATGATGGTAACACTGCAAAAAAATCTCCTCAAAAAAATCTCCTGTACTGCCAGCAGTTGACATGCAGCATACTCTGGTTTTATTCAGTTTTTACTTCAACTTCATCCAAGATTCAATTTTTTGCACAGTGACTGTGCATCATGCACAGTCACTGTGCATTAGATTATGATTCAATTCAAGTTTGAGTCAGGTCAGAGTCAAATCAAAGTTAAATAAAAGCTACTGCATGTCAACTGCTGGCAGTTGCAGGAGATTTTTTGCAGTGTAACAGGTGTCTCTTGTGGCAATGGGGCGATGGGGCAAGAAGTCATGGTAATTCAATGCTTACTGGCATTATTGGCCATATCAATGTTACTGGAAGCCACAAAATAATCTGTGTATTATGGTGATGGTGGGCAAGCAGTCTACGCACAATTCATGTTGAACAATGCGCGTGACGATTTATTCCGGGAAATCACCTCTCTCCAATGGTCAACATTTGACCAGTTAGTTGACAACTTCCGGCATGATTGCCTCCTGAATGATGAGTGTTCAGTTTCTGTGGAAGAACAGGTCCTCTTCTTTCTTGACGTTGTGGTGCACAACAACTCAATGTGACAAAAATTGGTTAAATTTAGAAGAGGTGTATTCACCATTCAGGGATACTTCCACCAGGTTCTCAATGCTCTTGTTTACTACCACAGCCAATATGTCATCCTAGCCCCAAGAAAAAAAACACCGGATAGACTTCTGGATCCCAAGTACTACCCGTTCAGATGTTTCCAGGGCACTCTAAATGGGGCATTCATTCCAGTCACATTACCTGTCAGAAAGCAAGTGTCATACCACAATTGCAAGCAATTTATTGCTCAGAATGTGCTTGCGGTGGTAAACTTTGATTTTCAATTTGTTTATATCCTCGCCGGTTGGGAAGGTAGCGCTCACGACGGACAAGTCCTTACCAATGCATTCACCAAAGGCTTTTACATCTGTGATGGTGAGTAATACCTTGCAGATGCCTGCTATGCCTGTCGAAAGGGGGTCCCCACCCCCTTTTGTGGAGCCCGGTACCACTTAAAAGAACAAGCGTCCTCCGGAACCCGACCTAGCAACTCTAAAGAGTTGTACAATCTATGTCACTCCTTGCTTTGTAACATTGGGGAGCGGGTATTTGGATGCTTGAAGGGCAAGTTCAAGATACTCTCTGTCCCTGGGCATCTGGAGATCAAGCGAAAAGTCCAGCTTGTATCCACGCTGGCTACATTGTGGAATTATCTTTGCCAACTACCTTAGTTCAGTAGCTTAAGACACAAAGGCCTCAACCACCTTAGTTTGATATCTTACAATACATGGAAAGAAAAAATGAAATCAATACAAAGAAACATAGCAACCAGTTGTAAACTTATATTTATTATTTTTCATTTGTTGTGTTGAAATTCATTATTATTAGTTTCAATCAATCTTGTGAGATGTAGAAATGTGAGAAGATTTGGAACTGTAAGAGGCTAGCAGAACATGTCTTTTTTGAGATACAAAAACTGAAACGCAAGAGCAGGAAATTTGAGTGTTATTTATTTCAGTTAATTTTTTTGAAGGCATGTTTGAAGGAAAAGAAAAAATAGATTTCATTGATTTGGTGTGAAGAATGGGACAGAATGTATAGTTATTGGTTTGTAAAAACAGAAAAACCTTACAACCTTGATAATGAATGATAACAATTCTTCAGAAACAAATCATAAAAGTTTGTAATTGAGAATGGAAAAACAGATATTGTGAGAGAAAATTAAATAACGGAAAAACAAATTTTATTGATTTTCAGACTTGCTGTTGAGCCAGGTTTGACAAATCTCAATGTTTGTGGTGTTGGCAAGTGAGAGGAAAACCTGTGTGTTGGTCTCAGTCTCCACCACCTTGACATATTTGACGTACTCAAGGACATCAACTCAATTGAGGAACATGGAGGCCATCAGTTGGATGGCCTGCAGTACACCTTGTGGTTTGTCTTGCGGTCTAGATGGGCCATTTCTTGCTTCTTGATGGCTCGCAGCAGTCTCTATGAGGGCTCCAACAATGCTCTGAAAGCCGTTTTTAATGACGTCAAATTTTGATTCTCTTGTTCTCCTTTTGACTACCTTTACCAATTCTTCTTTGGAGGATGAATCCACCTTCATGGCACTAGCGAAACTTTTGTGACACTTGATAGAAGCAACAGAAAATCCCAAAAATCCACTAGGTGATGGCACATTGTTGGTTTCCGGGACTTCAACAATCTTGCCAGGCCGCAGGGCCGCTTCCCCAGTTGCAAACTTTCCATCACAGAATTTCTGCACAAGCTCATACCATGGTATTGGGTTGATGTGTAGGGACCCGTACTTTTTGTTTGGGTGGGCCTAGATTTAAAAACAACAAAAAAAAGCATTATTACTAAAAAAAAAAAAAACAAGGAAAATTCATAAAAACTTACATCTAAGATTTCCTTCCATGTAGTATCACCAGCAGTTACCATCTGAGTGTCAGGATCCCAACCAAAGCCTGATTGGTCAAGCAGGTACTTCATATCTATATATAACTTCCTCATTGCTCCTTTTTGATTTTTCAACTGATCTCAAGTGAATGAGATTCCAAATCTTTCCTTCATATCTTTTCCCACATTTGTCCAGCCTTCAGTTTTCGAATTGCCGTTGTCAGTACTCTTCCCTAGGTTGATTTGTTGCAAGATTGATTCAAGAAGAAAGGTTTTTTTCTCGGATGTCCAGGTATGATTAGTTTTTTTTTTCATCTTAGAATGAGTTGCTGGCTTTTTTGCATCAATGTTGGGCTTCAGGTTGGGAATAATGAGCTCTACCAGACCAGGATCAGGTGAGTTGTTCAGTTCATCAGACATTTTTTGTGTGGATTGACCAAAGAATCTTGCGTGTTGATTTTGATTATGACGAAAAAAAAACAAATGGAGAAAAAAAAAATGACAAAAGAAAAAAGGGTTACTGTTGGACAAAGAAGGGAAGTTAGGAATCCTGAGGTGAAAAAAATAGGTAGAAGCTATTTTTTTGAATCAGATGAAATTGGGGAAAATCCCAGGATTATTGGGCTGGTTTTTAAGCGCTATGGTACGGCGGATTCTGACAAAAAATCCAGAAATTGCGCAAAATCTGCAGAATCTTTTTGCTATGGTACAGTCCCTTATTCTAAAATACTAAACTTATCTTAAATAATAAAAATCATTTTTCATTCACTACACTTGAGTATCAAATCATCAAAGACACCTACACAATCTCAAGTTCAAACTGACTGGGTATTTATATCTTTGATTCAACACTCTCACTAACCAACACTAACAGTTCTGTGATGATAAAAGGAAAAATGACCAAGAAGAATAATCATAATATTTCACATGTTGAATGAGAAGATAAGTTATTTACAAAACTTGTGACATATCTGTGAAATGAAAACCAATACAGACTTCCTCCTCTTTCCGGCAAAGTTTGCCTAACTACCACAACACCCCCCTACAAATTTTGCCCTAAAAACAAATTTTTTATGGCTTTTTCATGTAAATTCTTTTTTAAACTTTTTGTAAATACATCAGCTAATTGATCTTCATTTTTTATCCAAATCAAATTTAATTTTTTTTCTCTTATAACATCATTGACAAAAAAGAAGTTTCTTAACACCTGTCTCATTTTTCCTCTAGATCCATTTTCATTTGCTACTAATACTGCTGCTCTATTATCACACATTATTCTTTTTTCTACTTCTTGTACCAATGATTCTAATATCCCTAACATTGATAAATGAAATTCAACACCTTCTCCTAAAGCTAGATATTCTGCTGTACACGTTGATTTAGCCACCGTTTTTTGACGCCTTGAGGACCACGCAATTGGACAATTGTCAAATTTTGATATAAAACCTGATGTTGAACGATGAAATTCACCACCCCATCCTGCATCCACCCATAAATTCATGCCAGTCTTGATAGGATAAAATGGTAATTTAAAATGAGTAGTACTTTTAAGGTATTGTATTAAGTGTTGAAGTGCGGACCAATGTCTGGGTCCGGGATTTTTACTAAATCTTGATAAAAAGTTAACGGCGTAAGATAAATCTGGCCTAGAGCCTATAGCTACATAATTAAGGCATCCGATTATTGATTGGTATTCAGTAGGATCTATAGCTGATCCATCAAACGTTTCCAACTCTGTATCAGGTAACGGAGTTGATGACTTAATTAATTTTCTTCC
>JNCO01006765.1:0-12720 GCA_000785685.1 Uromyces viciae-fabae | reverse complement strand
AGCTATTTGTTACTACTTTGCAGAGTGTGTAGCTAAAGGGTATTCAGTCCCTGGCATCACAGCTTCTGACACATACCAAGTAGCGTATTGGGTGCATGGGAAGAGGAGTTAGGAAAGCGGAGTAAGAATGAGGATTCAAAGGCTTCAATGCTTCCTACAACAAATAAATCATCAACATGGAAGAAAATGGTGGATTGTTTATCACTGTGAATGAACAGACAGGGGTCAGAAGTTGATTGATTGTATCCTATTTCCCTAAACCAGCTGGTGAGTGTCTCATACCAGTTTGTGGGTGCCTGCTTCAACCTGTATAGGGATTTGTTGAGTTTGAGATACTTGCTTTTTTTCTAGAACTTCCTTTGGGAGTTTGGATGAACAGATCTTCTTTGAGGGGAGCATAGAGAAAGACACTCTTGACGGGAATTTTCTTGTCCACTGACATGGTAATTAAAGCTAAACTGTTTGGTGGGAATGTTCTTGTCCACTGACATGGTAAGTAAAGCTAAAAGAGTGGTGAACTTTTCCTGTTGGCGCCAAATTCTCGCCGTAGTCAATCTCAGGAATTTGCATGAACCCCTGTATACACAGTTGTGCCTTTTTCTTCTCTGGTGAGGATGTGGTAGCCGGCTTTGTTCTAAATACCCAGACAGTTTTGAGAGAATTTTTGGGAATTCCATCATGTTCTTCCCAAACCTCAAGATCTTCAATGTTTTTTAGTTCAGTTTGCCTAGCCGAGTCCCAGTTGTCCTTACAGGCATAAGACATATCTTGTTTGTAGTTCTTTGGATCTTGAACTGTGAGACAACCATATTTCACTGGTTTTACATGAGCATCCCAATCACACAGATTGTATTTTGGAGTTGGTTCAGGAACTAGTGGGTCCAGTATTTCATTGGTTGTATTCCCGTATTCAAGATCAGCCCTTAGCTCATCAACAACATCTTCATCCTCTTCAAGTTTTATTTTTGTTTCTTCAACAGCAATACATAAGTCTACTGTTTCAATTTTTTCAGATTGATGTTTTGGTCTAGTATTTGAATTTGATTCATCAATCAAGAGTTACATATCATTGAGGCCTGAAATTGAAGTATCAGCAGGTTGTTTTTCTGAGATGAACTACACATGTTTGGTGCTAATGATTCTTCCATCACCAGTGATTATTTTGTAGGAAAGGAGTTCTTCATTGTATCATATGAGCCTGCCCTCTTTTCCTTTGGGTTCAAGTTTGGAAAAAGATTTTCAAGGTGGATTCAGGTATGCCATGATTGATCCAATCGGATGGAAGAAACTAAGGGGAATGGGTTTCCCTTTAAAAAGTTCATACAGGGATTTTTTAATCCTATGAGAGGGTATCTGATTAAGGGTGAGGGTGCTAACTTTGAAAATTTCATTCAACGACCGCTTTTTGAGCTTTGTATCTTAAAATATAGTCCTCTTTGATTCCAAGATGGTTCTGTTTTGTCTTTCAGCGAGCCCATTTTGTTGCGGAGTATGGGGGTTGGAGTATCTAGATTTGATGAGATGCTTCTTACAGAAATATTGAAGAGAATGATTTATGAATTCAGACCCTCAATTGGAGTGGATAGTTTGAGGGTAGTATCCA
Source organism: Uromyces viciae-fabae (assembly GCA_000785685.1). Taxonomy (NCBI): domain Eukaryota; kingdom Fungi; phylum Basidiomycota; class Pucciniomycetes; order Pucciniales; family Pucciniaceae; genus Uromyces; species Uromyces viciae-fabae. The sequence continues at coordinate 11,117 of JNCO01006765.1, read as the reverse complement.
AAACTTTTTGCTTCAATGTCTAGTGCATTAATGACAATAGATGACACTTCATTTTTGTTTCTTAAAGGATGCAATATCTGGTACAACTGTCTACCATTGTGAGTATGTACAAGTTTCCCTCTCTAGACAAAGGAGTCATGGGTCCAATGAGATCCATATGGATTTCTCAAAATGGACAATCAGCCCTCTCATACTTTTTTTTCAACAAGGCTCTGGTAAACTTGGCCAAAGTGCATTCTTTGCATTTCTCTTCAGATTTAATGAGAATTCCCAATTTATTTTGGATAGAATGGTAACTGAAATGACCCAGAAATTCATGCAGTGTTTTGGCATAGTAGAACAAAGAGGTAGGATTACTCTGAAAAATTTCAATGCAGGGCAAGTCATTAATATAATGACCTTCCATAACGACAATGTTCTGAAATAGTATCTTAAATGAATTAATCAAGAGATGGGGTTCATACCTAGAAAACAGTAGTTTTTGATAGGAAACAAGATTAAAATCCAAGTCGGGAACAAACAAAGCATTTTTAAGTGTTACAGTCCTGTGAGATGTTTTAAACTGAACCAATCATTTTCCTTTTATATCTAGTGTTTTTTTTTTGTCACTCGTTTGGACTATTCCTTGTTCTGAGGAGTTAATAGAGAAGAAAATGGAAGAAGACTCCCCTGATTCAAGAATAATGAGATTTTCACTTGAGGGTGAAGAGTTTAAAAAAGTGCATACATTAGCGAATTCAGCTTTTGGTTTAACTGGTCAAAGGTGCGGATGGAGCAGCCAGCACTTGGCTTCAGGATGATCAGCCAATAGGTTGCACCACGCTTTATTGCATTTTTTTGCATTCAGATTTTTGCTAGAGTACATAGAGATATTTTAATTTTTGACCTCAGATGTGTTAATTGATCTTTGATCATTAGCAAATAATTGAAGATGATCAAGAACCAAATCAACAGTGATTTCCTTGTCCAAGTGGGTGATCTGTTGGCAAATGGTGTCTAGACTACGAGGAAACTTGAAGATGATCAAGTAGGTTAAGATGTTGTTGGGAAGAATTATTCCAACTTCAAATAATCTAGCAATTGCCATTTTTATTTTTGTGATGAACCCGGCTATGGCTGTGATTTCAAAGAGAATTCAAAGAAGCTCTAAGAACACTCGGGCACAATTTGAAGCCTGAGATGACGCAAAGTATTACATTATCAATTTCCAGATTAATCTGACGTTGTCTTTGTTTTTAGGGGTGACTGAATTGGTATGAATAGAGGGAGCTAGCTTTGTGGTTATTATAGTCCTTAAGAGCACATTTTGATATTAGGTAAGTGCAGGAGCTTCTTTGTCATCCAAGGTGAGGTGATTTCTGAGTTTTTGAAGGTCCAACCAGTTTTGGACTCTGGTTCTCCATAAAGTAAAGTTGTCAGCAGTGAGAAGGGGAATAGCTTTTATAACAGTTTTCATAGCTGCTGCTGTCATTCTTTCATTGTCCATTTTAGGTTGTGTTTTGGTTGATCGAGTATGCAATTTGAATGTTAATTGTGATGAAAATTGATTTTTATAATTCAAAGCAAGAGGTTTTTGGAAGACAAGATATAGAGACAGTTTAGATCTTTTATGCGGTTTTCCGCAAACATATGCGGTTTTTAAACCATGTGTTTTTGAAAAAATAAAAAGATAGAATGGTTTTTTGAGGTCTAAAAACACCCAAGAAAATCCCTCAGAATTTTTGAAAAGGTTTTTGACCAAAAAAATATTTATCAAAAAAAAATAAATAATAATAATAAAAAAGATTTGTACAGGGCCCCAAAACGTTATGAAGGGGCCCTTCCCTGTGGAAAAACAGTTGATGGGGCTGTCTTCAACCCTCAAACTATAAATTTACCCAAAAAAAAAAAAAAAACCAGAGGAAAAATAAAAAGTTTGTCAAAAATAAAAAACAAAAAGAAGGGTTTTGGGAAAAAAGGTCACAAAAAAATTGGCAGATGCCCATGTCCTGTGGAATTTAAGCTTATGGGGCTTTCCAAAATACTTTGAAGAAGTAAAATAAAAATAAAAAATAAAAATACAAAGAAAGACAAAAGGAAAAATAAAAAAGAAAGAGAAAAAAAAAGCAAAAGGAAAGGAATAACAAAATCAAAGAAATAAAAATTAGAGAAAAAAATAAAGAAACAGAGAAAGAAAGAAAAAATGAAAAAAAAAATGAAAAAAAAAAGAAAATGAAAAAAAAAAGGAAAAAAGGAAAAAGAAAGAAAAAAGTAGGAAAGAAGAAAGAAACAATAAAAACCAGACAAAAGAAAAACAAAAAGAAAAATAAAATGCCCAAAGAAAGCAAAAAGAAAGAAAAAAGATGGAGCAGCTAAACAAATCATTTTTTAGTTTTCTTTACTCTGTTCCCTCTTGATTTTGCTTTTTTCTTTCATTTTTAGGGCTTATTCACTTTTTCTTTCTTTTCTGTTTTTTTTTTGAAATTTTATTTTTTCTTTCTTTCTTGCTACTTTTTTTTTACTTTCTTTCATTTTTCATTTTTCCTTTTTCTTTCATTCTTTCTTTTTCCTTTCTTTTTCCTTTCTTTTTCCTTCTTTCTTTTCTCTTTTTTTTTTATTTCTTTTTATTTCTTTTTTCCTTTCTATTTCTCTTTATTTTTTATTTCTTTTATCTTTATTTCTTATTTAAATTCCACGGGACATGGCCATCTGTCAATTTTTTTGTGGCCTTTTTTCCCCAAACCCTTTTTTTTGTTTTTTATTATTGACAAAATTTTTTTTTTTTTTTTTTTTTTTTTTTTTTTTTTGGTAAATTTATAGTTTGAGGGTTGTTATTCACCCCCATCAGCTTTTTTTTTCCATGAGGAATGGCCCCTTCATAACGTTTTGGGGCCCTGTACAAATCTTTATTATTATTATCATTTTATTTTTTTGACAAATTTTTTTGGGGTCAAAAACCCGTTCAAAAATTCTGAGTAATTGTGTTGGGGGTATTGAGACCCCAAAAAATAATCCTACTTTTCGTTCTTTCAAAAATGTGTTTGCAGAAAACCGGTGGACGACATTGGTCTGTGCATGGTCAAAACCACATGAGCTTGCAGGGCAACTACGTGAGAATAGAAATGCACTAAAAAATATTTTTTATTATTTAGGCAGTGTTTGGGACAGGTATATACCAGCATTTATATATGTGATATTCACATATTTCATATTTTTATGTTGGGCAACCACAAATATATACCGATATTTGTGGTTGCCATAATAGGAATTATACCTCTCAACATATCATATATCAGAGAAATATATATATATATAAACACTCATTCCTCCTTCCTTCAATTCCATTCCTCATCCTCACAATGTCGCCAGATGATTTACCCCAACCATCCCTATTGCTCCACTTATCCCCTGATCTTTCATCTCAGCCCCCTGCATCACATATATCTCCCAATCTCTGGTCTCAGTCGCAGGCTTCACCCGGGTCTCAGTTGCATGGTGCTCAAGATTTTCAGCAGCTTACTCCCGCCGTCTCAAAACAAGGATGTGGTCAAAGCGGGAGATCCAGAGGAAAAAACCACCCAATCACCACACGGATCATGCAGGAGAAATCCCGCTCATAAACAAATTCAGGCAATCTTACCTCCTCTCATGGCAATGGCACTCCCAAGCTCCCAAATATGAACAAACTTGTAGACCCGGCAGACAATGAAAGGGTGTTTGAACGTAAAAAACTAATCTGGTTGGGCTCAATGGAGATGATGAAGTTGGACCTATATTTTGATGAATTTAACTGTGGTAAAAAAAGCAATTCAGGTTTTCAGAATGCCACCCATTGCTTTGTTGCTCAAGAAATCCACAAATATTTCCTGGAGGTGGCCCATTTGTTGGATTTTAACAAGGTTAAATCAAAAATTAATCAGTCCTTCAATGTGTAAGGATGCTAGTGGGTTTGGATGGGATGAAAAGACCTGTGAAGGGAAGGAAAGTGATCACATATGGGATAAATATTTAGAGGTCAGTCCATTTTTCTTGTCTTTTTTTCAACATCTTTTGACAGGTTTTTTTTTTTTGAATGCTTCTGTCACTACTCACACTCAAATGCTAGGAAATTCCATGGGACACCTTTTCAAGAGTTTTAAAAATTGGAGATTATTTTTGGGTCAGAAGCTGCTCATGGCAATGCATCACAATTGTTAAACCAGGAAATTTTGCTACAATTGTCTGTGAATTCTTCTCGAAGTCTGGCCAATGGATTTCTTAAATCAGGAATTGAATCTAGAAATGTTGATCCATCAATGCTTGAAAGAATTAGCCCCAACTTGTATTGCTCCAGAAGTCATTCCAAAAAAGATACTTATGCAATGACAATACATGGTCTTGTTGGATTTTTGAAGAAATCTCAACAAGAGAGAAATGAATGAGAACAGTGCCAAAAAGAAGAACAGCGTGCTTTGGGGTCTTCCTTGACTAACACCTCCCTTCAAAGTGCAATGGAGCTGTATCAGGATGTTCATGCCAATGAAGCAAGCCAACATGAGGCCCTCCTTGCTTTCAAAATATTTTGAAACAACATCAATTCTCAAATATTTTTCAGCATCAAGAAGAAAGAGCGGTGTGAATTTTGGCTTGAACAAAAAATAAAAGAGCTCAACAATGAGGAATTGCGCAAGAAATGGGGTAGAATGGAAGAATGAAATCAACATTTTAACAATATTTTCTCCTTGTTTCATATCGGTTTTAAAGAAATAAAGTACAAACATTTCTGCTTTTTATTATTATATTTTTTTTTTCTTTATCTTATCATCTACATCTCTACAAACTGACTCAAAAATAGTAATAAATATAACTCTTCATGATAAGTATGACCTCTTCAGCAAACACAAGAAAACTCAAACAAGAAAAAGATGATGTATTGTGTCTTATTTTCTGTCTCCTCATGAATGCAATTTTTTTTTTTTACCTCTCCATAAATCTGTCTCCAAAGATTGATTGAAAATCAATTGTGTTTATTTATGTGAATGAGACTCAATTTTGATGTTTTACAGTCTCACTTCATCAGTTCATTGCAATAAAGAATAATCAATATTTGATAAAAAAAAAAACCTTGATCAATAGTTGATGAAAAAAACTTCATTGCTTCATTATCTTGGAGGAAATATGATTGAGACACATATGAGCAAAATAAACAACAAAAAATAGGATAATAATAGAATGGCTAATGAATCCAGGCCTCCAGAGTGGAAATATACTGTTTCCAACATTGCTCTGCAATGGAATAACACCAGTTCTTTCATTCTTCCAGATTGCAAGTGCTCCTAAGCTGTGGTAAGGATATATATTCTTGGGTATTGACTGGGTTGATATGTCAATTGAAAGTCGATGCATCAGACTGTTCAAAAATTTTGCCATTACTCCCATTATGTACAATGTTGATATTGTGAACACAGGCACAGGACATCACCATATTGTACTAATCACACCACTTCTTGCATTCTTCAAGATTGCAAGTGCTACTAAGCTGTGGTAAGGAGATTTGTTCTTGGGTATTGACCGCGTTGGTATGTCAATTGAAAGTTGATGCATAAGAATGTTCAAAAACTTGGTCATTACTCCCATTATGTACAATGATGATATTGTGAACACAGTCACAGGCCATCACCATATTGTACTAATCACACCAGTTCTTGAATTATTCAAGATTGCAAGTGCTAATAATTAGCTGTCGTAAGGAGATATCTTCTTGGGTATCAACTGGGTTGGTATTTCAATTGAAAGTTGATGCATCAGACTGTTCAAAATTTTTGTCATTACTCCCATTATGTACAATTTTGATATTGTGAACACAGGCACAGGCCGTCGCCATATTTTACTGCTGATCAAGCTGGTATTCACTTGTGGTGCTGAGTATTTTAAATTGATGTTTCAAGACTCCAAACTTTCTCTCAATGACGTTTCAAAGACTTGGATGCCTCAGAGTGAATAGTTCTTCACGGTTGGCAGGCCTAATCAAGCAAAAGAACAACAAAAGAATCAACATATTATTCTGCTAGAAATAAATTAAGAAAAAATAAAATCACTCATCTTTTGCCTGCTGCTGCTTGTTATTGTAAGTTACATCTTGTTCCACGGTATGGTACCAAAACCCCCCAGTCCAAGCCATACCCTGCATCACCTAGATGTAAGAACCCTTGTGGTATCACAAAATTGTTTGAATGGGAATCATCCAGAACTTGAGCGTTGCATGCCATTCCTTCCAAACCAACTCAAATTTAGGTGAACTTCATGCTGAAATCACATACACCAAGGACATTTTGAGAGATACAACCTTTGTGATTCCAATGGGAGGCCACTAGATGTCCTGGTGCTGATGCTGGGGTATGGACTCCATCAAGTGCTCCCAAGCGTTTATAAAAGAAAGGGGAATACTTGTTATTTGATTGGATGTGGCCATGAAGGTGATTTGTTGGTGGGCTTGTGATGAATTTTGATGAGAGTTGAACTAAAAGCTCCAAAATGTGACAGAATATTCTAAAAAAAAAAGTGAATTCAGGATGAATAATTGTCAAAATAACTTAATTATAAAAGAAAAATAAACTCTACTTTTGAAAGTAAGTTTTTGATGCTTTTAATATTCTTAAAATTTTCTTCATTTGAAGAATTAAATTTATTAATAAATTTTTATTAATGAAATTTTTCTGTTTCAATTTTAAATTTTTAAAATTATGAAAATACTGTCATAAATAGATAACAGTAAAAATATCAGAATTATGCATGATGAATTTCATTAAGAAATTTAATTTAATTTTTAATTGTGAGTTTAATTTTAAACTCATTGCGAAATTTGCAATTCACAGCTGAATTACTTTAATGATCACTTGATCACATGATGTCATTGAAAATTATGATGAATTACAATAAATGTGAAAAACTTATTTCATAATTTTTATTTTATGTTTTTCAGATGCTTTGATTCAAAGCTGTTTTTCTCAATAATAAAGATCAGAAATTTTTTGATGAAGAATTCTTTCAAAAACAATGAAAAATAACCAAAAAGAAAAATGTAATTTTCATATTTTTATAAAATTAAAAATAACTAAAAAGAAAAATGAGATTTTCATTTTTCATATTTTTATAAAATTAAAAATAAATATGATTAACATCAAAAAATAAAAAATACTTTTTAAAATTCATTAAGAGTGATCATCATTAATTGTTCAATATTAAATATTATATTGAAATTATCTTAAAATAATTTTCTTTTTACTCTTCTATATATTTCTTTTACTTCAATTTTTCTTTTATATTCTTTTCACATTTTATAATAAATTAAGATTATTTTTATTAAAAATTATTATCATTAAGAACTTAAATAATTACCTGTTATTTTTATCTTGATTATATTATCATCAGAAAAAGTTTCATTTCTGCCTTCAGGTAATTATTAATTGTTAACTTTGTATTATTTTAAAAATTATTCAGTCAATTTGCCAGGGGTTTTAAAAATTGAAATTAGGGGTTTAGCAACGTAGACTTAGAAAATTTTCTCACACTTAAAATTTTTTTTTCCATCTTCTATTTCTGATACAATCATAAGAAGGTCTTTGTGAACTGGAAAGAAGACTTTGGTATTTATTCATTTCAACTCATTCAACATTCAAATTTACAGCACATTAACTTTATTTATTTTTAATCAGTCTCATCCAGATTTTCCTTGTCATTTTTATATTCAGACTTAAAGATTAGAATTATAATCAAACACATCAGCTCTGGTATTTTTTTATTCTTATTTTATTTTTATTTTTATTTTATTTTATTTTATCATACTCACCTCTAAAACATTTTTATTATTATTATTATTATTAGTCTCACTAATCAATCAGCAAAATCATTCATCCAACTCAGTCTAGTTTTTATTAATTTTATTATTCTTGGATCTTGTCCTTAAAGGTAGAACACTACTCTTATTTATTTATTATCTTGTTTCTTGTTTTTCTTTATTTTATATTTTCTTACTTGTTTATTATTTTTCTTATTTTTGCTGATTGAAATTTTATCTTAAAGTTTTACTCTTATTATTAATTTCTTATATCTTTTTATTATAATTTCATTTTACATTGTATTTAAAATATCATATTAGGGGGTGTCAAATATTACCAAACCAGACATTACAAACACGACCTTTTTTTTGGATCAAACCCAACTTTTTAATTTTGAGTTTTTCAAAAAATCTTGACCTTACTGAGGTATTTTTTGAAATGCAGTTTTTCATAAAAACATTGTTTTTTGAGCCAAACCAGACAATTCAGAATAAGTGGGTTTTTTTGAAATAATCCACACTTATCACACCACATCCATCTCTCCTCAACTACCAAATTTACTCGACCACATCACCTCATCCACTGAGTTCACTCACAAAACAACTTCCCATTATAACTGCTTAACCCAATTCCTCAACCATCAATTCAGACACAACTCCTTCATTCTTTAAATTCTGCAGCCTTGGCAATCATGGCTTCATCTGATACCGAATCGGACCTGGAACTTGACATAGATTTTATGCAGCAGTTGCTCCAAAAGCGATATCTAGTTATCAGGAAACCTTCAACTCGCCATCTTCCGAACTTGACATAGATTTTATGCAGCAGTTGCTCCAAAAGCGATATCTAGTTAGCAGGAAACCTTCAACTCGCCATCTTCTGAGATATGAACTACAAATAATTGAACAGCTTCCCCCTTCAAGTATGCTCCAATTATTCCGAACTACCTGGCCCTGTTTCATCAAGCTCCTAAGTTTAATCGAGGACCATCCCATATTTCACAACAACTCACACAATCCTCAACGAGATCCATCAATCCAATTAGCTGTTGCATTATGTCGCCTTAGGTCAAATGGTAATGCAGCTGCTAAAATAAGACTCAATAATCACTTCTCAATTGGATATGGCACTGTCAATAAGTATACATGCAGGACCATCTTCTGAGATATGAACTACAAATAATTGAACAGCTTCCCCCTTCAAGTATGCTCCAATTATTCCGAACTACCTGGCCCTGTTTTATCAAGCTCCTAAGTTTAATCGAGGACCATCCCATATTTCACAATAACTCACACAATCCTCAACGAGATCCATCAATCCAATTAGCTGTTGCATTATGTTGCCTTGGGTCAAATGGTAATGCAGCTGCTAAAATAAGACTGAATAATCACTTCTCAATTGGATATGGCACTGTTGATAAGTATACATGCAGGGTAATCAAGGCAATATATTCATTAAAGTCAAGAATTCTCACATGGCCTACAACACAGGAGCGGCTAGAATCATCACAGGTTATGCAAGAGGAAGGTTTTCCTGGCTGCATTGGATTTTTCGATGGCACAACAATTCCACTAAGCCGGAAACCAGAAATGGATGGAAATCACTATTTTGATCGCAAAAAGAGGTACTCATTCATTTTCTTTCTTTATCAACTTCAAACTTTGGTTCCCTACTGAATTATTTCTTATCGTTTCCATCAGATATTTGGTTTCAGTTCAATTAGTTTGTGACCATAGCAAAAATTCCATTGCATATCATGCTGTATTCCCTGGTTCCTGCCATGATTCCTACGTGTTTCAAAATATGATAATAAATCAAATCACTATTTTGATTGCAAAAAGAGGTACTCATTCATTTTCTTTCTTTATCAACTTCAAACTTTGGTTCCCTACTGAATTATTTCTTATCATTTCCATCAGATATTTGGTTTCAGTTCAATTAGTTTGTGACCATAACAAAAATTTCATTGCATATCATTCTGGATTTCCTGGTTCCTGTCATGATTCCTACGTGTTTCAACATATGATAATACATCAAGATCCTCAAAGCCATTTTGATTCTCAACAGTATCTTCTTGCCAACTCAGCCTATGCCAGTGGTCAATATGTTGTTCCAGCTTTCCGACCATCCTCCTTGGACACTGAAAATAAGACAGAATTCAATTATTATCTAGCCCAATCAAGAGTACGGATTGAACATGCAATCGGAATCCTCAAAGGAAGGTTTTCAAGCTCAAGAGAGATGCGTATTCAATTGAGGAACCCCAAAGAGATGAAGGCAGTTGTACGTTGGATTGTTTCATGTATCATTCCTCACAATCTTTTGGCCGATTTAAAGGATGGATGGGATGAACTATATGAAGATCAAGAACCAGAACCAACTTCTGAAATATTCAATGTATCTTCAACTTCTACTCAATCGAATGACTTGCGATCACAATTAATCCCAGTGACACTAGCTTTCTTTAATGAAAGATAAACATCATTTTGTTATCTTATCTTCTCTATCTGTCTCACATTAGTCGATAAATTTTCACTACAATTTCCATTAATTTCACTCTTGATGTATTGCATGCTGATGAAATAATTAAATCATAAGAATTGAACCATTTCTGTTTACCCTCTCTTTAAAAAATTAGCAACGATTCACTTCATTTATTTATTCAAAAAATAAATTTACTCAATTTTTTTTTCTTTTTCAAAAGACAAACTCACCCAATTTTTTTTTTTTCAAAACACAACAAAAAATTTAGACAACTCGACCAACTTTTTTTTTTTCAAAACACATCAAAAAATTGAGACAACTCGACCAACTTTTTTTTTTCGAAACACAACAAAAAATTCAAACAAAAAAAAAAAAACATTCAACCAACCAACAAAACAACACTCACTCAAACCAAAAATTCAACTTCAATTTCTTCAGTTCACACAACTCAATCATCTTACCAATCAATAATCCTTCTCAACAGCCAATTTACTCACTCCACTCGGTATTTTTTTTTTTAAATCATATTTTCTAAACAAGGCAAACAAAACTGATTTTTGTTTCTTTTTTTAGATCAACTCTCATTGGTTTAAATTAAAATCACTCGTCTTATTGGTTTAAATTACTTTTACTCACACCTCAGGTACGCTCACCCTTTTATTTTTCTCACTCATCTCTTTTTTTCTCATCATCCGGCTTGTTTTGGGTTTTTTTTTTCTTTTTTTTCCCATCCCTGCTGCTCTGGATTTTTTTTTCTATTTTACAGGGCAGCAGGGATGTTTTCCTCCCTGCCAGGACCCTTGTAGGGTTGATTTATGCATCAATCAACCCTACAAG
>JNCO01006764.1:0-12723 GCA_000785685.1 Uromyces viciae-fabae | reverse complement strand
TTTCTTGTCTCAAGGTATTCTTTTTACTTTTTCATCTCAAATACCTTGTTCTACTTCTCATTCAATTTGTACTTACTTCCACGTCTTTGAAAGTATCTGGTTTTAGTTTTTGGCAATTACTCATTTTTTCGTCAGTCAGTTATATTAGTCTGCTTATATAGATAAAAATGTAATTCATGGTAGTTAGTTACATTATTATTGTTAAATTACAGTAACTGAAGGAATATTTGCATTTGTCTTTGTAAAAAATTATTCAGTCTTTCATAAAAAGATAAAAAGAACAATAAGTACCTGAAGGCAAGCTAGGGTAAGATAAAATATGACTTTGATAAAAATAATGATAACAATAATAGTAATGATTAAGATAATAAAACACTTGAGGGTTTTTTAATATTTCAATTATAGAAATAATTAGATGTAATAATGATGATAAAATAATATAAGTGAGTAATTGGTTTTTAAGATAATGATGATGGTTTTGTATTTATTAATTATTCTTCTTGAATTGATTGTTATTAATAATGAAAAATCAAAACAGAATTAATATAATGAGATGAAAAATAAAAGAATCGGTAAAGAAGAATCATGACATCATCGTATGTCATTCTTGATTACTAAGATTTATTCAAGTCTTCAATTGACCTAAAAACAATCAAAAATTATAAAATAAAAAAGATTGTAAGTCAATAATCTTAACTTTAATCATCTTTAATTTTATTTTAATTTATTCATCACATTTCATGGTAATTTTATTTTTAATAAGAATCATAATAATTATTTTTAATAAAAATAATTATTTATATTTTTAAAATAAAATTTAATTATTTTTAATTATTTTAACTTTACTGCGTATGAAGTCATGCAGGCTCTAAAAGACTCACTATAAATTGTGAGAGGATCTTTTCCTTTCAAGCTCATTTTGACAATTATCTTTTATTCCTCTTTATTCATAACATTTTTAATGGTCTTGAGATGAATTTTATAGTCACTTTAGTCTAAATACATGGTAGTTGTTTAGGTTAATTTTATTTAGTCCTGATTCCTTTTTGTGTCTCAGATGAACCATATTTAGTCCTGATTCCTTTTTGTGTCTCAGATGAACCATACTTTAGTCCTGTCTCCATTAGTAGTGTTACAGATGATTTCTTTATTATTATTTTTCATTATTATTTCATTATTATTATTTCATTATTATTATTTTTCATTATTATTTTTGCAGACATGTCACATCTTTGTGACAAGTCACTCTTCTTTTTCTTATTTTTCTCTCACTTGAAATAAAGATTATCAAGTTAGAGTCTTTTCATTCATTAAACATCAGCTCCCAGTTTTCATACTCCTCGGTCAAAACCTACTCCTTCATTCTTAAATTTACCATCTCAAGGAATATACTGCTTAAAAACAACAGTTACTATGGTTTTACAATGATTGTGGAACCATCGCTAATGAATCAATTCTTTTACCCCTTTCATCTTTCATATTGCAGTTTTCAAGTCCTGGTCACATTTTTCCCCGTGGTCTTTACAAAATCCTCAGACTTAAAATAAGCTCTCATTGAAAATGTGACGTCTGCTCTTCATTACAATCTCTTTGATTCCCTTGATGTTTAATTGTATTATTCTCAATCTCCCGTAAACAGCCATTCATTGATTAAAATTGTTTCTCCCAATTAAGAATCAAATTCCTTTTCCCTTTCATACACTCAATGTTTCCACTCAAGGCTCTCAATGCTTCAGGTCTCTCAAAATTCGCTGGGGATCCATTATCAGTCAATGTCATCTGCTAAGAAGATCAATCATTCGGTAATTGTTAGAGACCCTTCAGCATTTTTGAGAAGGTGAATACAGTCTCAATATAAACTATTTCTGTTTCAATTATGATTGAGATGTTGTGTCATTAACAATTCAAGGAAAGCTAACATTGAAGATACTGTATACACACCGTAATATGACAGGTCAAAGACACTGTTCCAGCAGTTTCAATTTAGGGCCAAGTTAGTTATAGCAAGGCAATTTCATTTTCAGAACTTAAGACTGGAAGAGTTTTACTTGCAATCCTCTACCTTTTTCCTCAGAACCTTCATCTAAAACATCATAACGAATTATTTGATTCCCTTGGGTTCTCACATTTGCCTTAATCAAGCAGCCAAACCTTTGACTTCAAGAACATTAGGATCCTATATTTCTATTCACCATTTCTTTGTTCAGTTCATCAATCCAAGAATTCCGGTCATTATAATAGGTAATTGAGAAATTTCAAACGAAGAGGATTCAATTAACTTTCTAATTTTATTAGAATTTCCAGTTTATTTTGCTTTTAAACCCAATGATGGTCTGAGGAAAGAAATTTTAGCTTATCCCCTTTCCAATCAGATTGATCCATCAATTTTGCTTGCTCGCGAATGAACCAACGGCTAGAGCCATTCATAATTTGAATGAGAAAATTTCGAACTCTTGCATCAAAAGAAATGATTACATTTAAACTCGAGAATTTGAGTTGCAAGTTCAGCCAAACGTTGATCTGAGAATCAAATCACATAAACTTCGCCAGTAGTTAAACTTGCGTTTTAAATCTTGATCCACTGACAGGCCAAGAACTTAGGCTAATCGTATTTTTATGGTACTTGTTTTTTTGTTTTGTTTGTTTTTTATCCTCAAGAGTTATGCACGTTCTATAATCTTTATTTGTCCAAAAATATTCCATGCATCTTGATCTAAAATAGGATACTGATAGTCACTAAGATTTCTACTAGTCTCCTTGCTACATCTTGAAGGTGCTCCCAAAGAATCTGGTTTCCTTCTCCAATTTTATTTTTCTCTTCTCTCATATACAAGAGCATTTTATCAAGTTTCGCCATAATGTTGAAAGCATCATGTCTCTTAGTTCTCCCAACTCTTCCAACTTTTTATTCAGCTCAACTTGTCCAACACAATGAACAGAAGCAGAAGGTATTTGCTTATGATTAGCGATGAGTTCTTTTCATTCTGACAATCTCTTCGCATTTATGTCGCCAGATGCCATCACACGGTCAGTAATCGGATTCTGCTTTTTATCAAACCATATATCATTGGATACGTTCATTATTTGTATCAAGTGATTAACTGTCCCGTGCTTTAGATTCCTTTTGTTTAACTGTTAAATATAAATTACTTGATCGGGCTTTTATTCTTTCCAATATATCAAAGTATGACTTCTAATCAGTTTGTATTTTTAAATGTAAATTTATTTCTAGATTCCTTAAATTTCCTATTGCAGAGGAATCATTGGTTTTCTTCATAAAGTATGTCTTTCCAATTCCGCTTGAACATGTTATTATGTCGTATGTTTTCAAATTAAGCTGCTTCTGGCAAAGAACTTAAATTAACGGGTTAAAGCGGCGTGTTCCGTTTGCCAATCAACAAGCTCTCAAAGATATTTGGTGATCTTGTCGCACCGCAGTCAAAAGGCAGTGCGAGGCAGGAAATGGGCAAACCGACCCCCTTTTTTAATATATTTTCAATATATATCAATTAAGTTTGATTGATAATAATTTGTTATAATATTTTTATTCTTTCTTAAGTTTTTAATAATAATTGAATTTATAACGATTGATGATTTATTTGATTTTAATTACAATTTTTAATTCTGATTACTTTTTTAATTGAAATATATTTTATGATTTTTCGAGTTTGGCTCTAAAATCTAAATGCAAAAAATAAAAGGAAGCATTGTCAAGTTTTTCTTCTTCTGAGTACTGTTACATGGACACCATTTGGCCTGACATCCCACGTGCTCAGTAGACCACAATGGATATACACAATCTTTAAATTTTTCCAAAAAAATAAGTTAAATCACTTGGGAAACTGCAGAATAGGAGGTCTAGCCAAAAAAAAATCATGAAATACAAGTGACTATGCTTTGGACGATTCACTTAATGACCTGGCAAAGACAGTAAGAAGTTTCACCATATTTGCAAAATACTTCTTTGATGAGCTTGTTATTTCAGTTTTGAAATGTGTCGCTATATCTTGTTCGGAGAGGGTGGGTGATTGCTGTTTAATTTCTTCCCGGTGCTTCAAAAGAATCATGTGAACATCTCGAGTTTTAGGCAGTTCACAAAGCGCATGGTAACATAGCTCGATGAGCTTTCCCTTCATAGGCTCCTCAAAATCCCATGTTTTAGAAATATCGCCAAGAAACTGGTAACCCTTGCTGTTTAATTTCTTCCCGGTGCTTCAAAAGAATCATGTGAACATCATGAGTTTTAGGCAGTTCACAAAGCGCATAGTAACATAGCTCGATGAGCTTTCCCTTCATAGGCTGCTCAAAATCCCACGTTGTAGAAAAATTGCGCAGCAACCGGTAACCTCGATCTGCTGTTGTAAGTGCTATTTTGTTAACGAGTATATTAAGATAAGTTCCATAGCTTTCTGGATGCTTTCCTGAAGGTCTAGCTCTCTCTATAGTCCACACCATGAGGTAAACGACGCTCTCTAGATCATCTGATGGGGTATGTTCTGTTGTGGGTGGGCTATCAGCTTTTCCATTCAGATGATTCCATACACGATGCATGCGTCGGGACATAAATGGGAGTGTCCCAGACTGCCCATCGGGAATTGGATTGGTTGGCTGATCAATATCGGATGCATTTCCCCAATCAATAATATTCCCCAACAATATACCGTTGGTGTCAATGGATTGGTTGGCTGATCAATATCGGATGCATTTCCCCAATCAATAATATTCCCCAACAATATACCGTTGGTGTCATCGAGGTCATCGTTAGATAGAGTATTCGCCAAAGAAGTTTCATTTTCAGTGAACTGGGTCATTTTGATACCACGTACGTTTCCTGCCTGTAACAGAACAAAACTTACATGATTAACAATGATTGGTATGACAATGTACTGGGTCATTTTGATACCACGTACGTTTCCTGCCTGTAACAGAACAAAACTTACATGATTAACAATGATTGGTATGGCAGTGTGAAAAATTCAGAAAGACCGATTATTTGACTTGGTGTGGCAGTGTGTAAAATTCAGCAAGACCGATTATTTGACTTAAAACAATATACCGTTGGTGTCATCGAGGTCATCGTTAGATAGAGTATTGGCCAAAGAAGGTTCATTTTCAGTGAACTGGGTCATTTTGATACCACGTACGTTTCCTGCCTGTAACAGAACAAAACTTACATGATTAACAATGATTGGTATGACAATGTAAAAAATTCAGAAAGACCGATTATTTGACTTGGTGTGGCAGTGTGTAAAATTCAGAAAGACCGATTGTTTGACTTACAGATATATCCCGGTGAAGCACAGAGGTCTTTGTCCAAGCCTGCCAAATGATTTTTACAGCATCCCGGAGACAGAGAATGAAATCCTGAATGGGTAATTTATAAAGAGGCTCTAGACCAAGGATCGCACGTGTACATAAAATTGATTGGAAGAGGGGCAGTTTGTTTGTCTGGGATTTATTTGACTCGGTAACATTATTTTGATACATGAAGGGAATAGAACCCTTTCCTCTTCCTGCTACGCCGCCAGGTCTGAGAACTTCAGGGATTCCAGGAATATGATTACGGAATAGCTTGTCAAGAATTTCGTATTCTTTCCAAGCCATATCTTCTGTAAGAAAGGTAGACTTGACTATGATTGACGTATCGTCTGGGTCATTGGGTCCGACACGCCACACAGTGGTATATCGACCAAATAATGAGCTGGAAACAAAAATTAACTTTGATGGTCCTGACCATGTAATGTGCGCGTTTGTGGGTCCAGAAACAGTAGTTTTGTCTTCGTTAATCCAGAAACTTGAAGGAATATGTCGAACACGTTGTGGATCTTGTTGGATTTCGTGGAGATGATGAACAAACTCAATGAGGTTATTTATGTCACTACAATCATAGCTTCGACTTTGAAAAGATGCACCTGGCTGTAATCCGTATATACAAGACTTTCTTCCAGCAAGTATGAATCCATAACGTTCAACACATTGAGGATTAGCAAGGCAATAATAATGAAGGTACTTTCCTAGTTGACCAACGGTAGTCGGTTGGTTAATCGCAGTGGGTGATGATTTGACCCCAACACATTGAGGATTAGCAAGGCGATAATAATGAAGGTACTTTCCTAGTTGACCAACGGTAGTCGGTTGGTTAATCGCAGTGGGTGATGATTTGACCCCTCCCAAAAACTCTGCATTGTCCCACCTAGGTGATGATTCTTGACGACTAGTAGCAGCGACATCAGGTCTATTCGATATTTTTGGGTAGTCGGTATGATAGCCTTCCATGGGGGAGTCACCAATATAGTGAAATAATAGGTTCATCGTTCCTCCACAGCAGCATGATTGGACTACTTTATTCAGTAGTTTTATCCATAGACCAGCCAAATTTTTCTCGGTATTTATTGTCCCACCTAGGTGATGATTCTTGACGACTAGTAGCAGCGACATCAGGTCTATTCGATATTTTTGGGTAGTCGCTATGACAGCCTTCCATGGAGGAGTCACCAGTATTGTGAAATAATAGGTTCATCGTTCCTCCACAGCAGCATGATTGAACTACTTTGTTCAGTAGTTTTATCCATAGATCAGTCAAAGTTTTCTCGCCTGTTGCCTGATGATCGCTGAATCGCTGCCACTCTTCCGTGGATCTACAGACTTCAATTTCTCTAGCATTAAAAGAACCGCCATAAGTTAAGCTTTTATTCTGCAGTAGTCCCTGATGTATGGTGTCCCCTATGATTTTGAAAGATTCGTCATTGTGTCTTGTAGTGGAAGTACTTTCTGGGGTGCGTGCACTCAATTGGCCTGAGCGATTGGAAGTCATATTGTAGTCAAAAATGTTTCCTGAGTAAAGTTGTGATTAGTCAAAAGATGGCAGAAAAAAAAGGTAAAAAAACAAAAAATTCATATCATACAATTGGAAGAATGTCTTTCGATAGGTTGTAAAAATTAAAATTAGAAAAGAAACCAATTTCTGACAAATCGCTATATAGTAAATTGGATATTTGGTTATCCAACTGAATGCTGAATCATATTTACCGAAACATCCTTTTAATCAAACTCATTCTTCAAACTCCAAAATCACCCATCAATCAAAAAAAAAAAAAAAATATAGAGCTTTTCTCAAATCTCTTTTCTCCAGTATCCAACATGGATTGAATATCCAACATGGATCAATCCATGTTGGATCACTCCTTCTAATCCCCTTCTTCAATAGACTCAAGATCCAACTCATGCCCTCCTATCTCAATTGGTATGAATCAACAAAATAAAAAAATGGACAATAATAATATCAATAATAATAACATGAATATGATGATGATGAACAAGACATAGATGATAACATCCCCAGTATTGATTTATTTAATGATATTGCTAAACAAGCTAAAGAAGGATTCTTCATAATATCAAAAGAAGACCATTCTAAAATGATTAAATTATTAAAAAAAGAACAATATTTTTTTTACAAAGTCCAACAAAAAAATAAAAAAATTCAAAAAAAAAAATGTGATGATAATCTTAACAAATTAACAATAGAAATAGAAAATTTAAAAAATAATCAAATAAATAATAACAATGATCCAATTATGAATTTAAATCCAACTCCATCTCCTTTTTTTTAAAAAAATATTAGTCATTCCATTCACAATCCGGCAAATGAAGCAAATCAACCTATTAATCAAATGGCCTGGAATGAAATCATTAAAAAAAATTATCATAATCAAGATCAAAATAATCTTATTTCTCAAAGAAGTAAAGGAGCCAAAGGAAAGGCTTACAGTGGTGTGATGGGACAAGCAAGATTGTTGTATTTTCAATATTATTCTATTTTTCTTTTCTGTGATTTTATTCTATTTCTTTTCTTTTCTGTGATTTTATTCTATTTCTTTTCTTTTCTATTTTTATTTGATTGTCAGTTAGTGCAGACACTCCAAATATGAAATATCCTCCACATCTATTCACTTGTCAAAATCCTTTCAGTTCTTTTTCTTTGTCTTGAACTTCATCTTCATACTTGTTTTTGTTTTCCTTATTCACTCAACAAAACATTCACCAAGTTCAAGAATACTTTCACCACATGCAAAATTGTTTCCTGAGTGCGCTTCAGGTTGCGCAGTCATGTAGGTAATCATTCCAGGCATGCGCACACCGTGACCTGTCAGATCCACATGACAAAGTGTCATGCAGTTCACATGTAGTGAACAGGCTTGTGAACCGCGCTGCGCAGTCACCGGGCCTGTGACATGCTGCCATGCAGCTCTACATGACATTTACCGGAGTTCATGACCTGTAATTTTACATGTGACAGGTGTCATGAACACGCTACAGGACTTTGCAACCTGTAGTGCATTCATGAATTGTTTTTGCACGTGGTGTTTTATTCAAGCTCAATATTCAACCTTGGTATTTCATCATTCATTTTATTTTATTTGTTTCTTTTTCATATAATGAATTTATTCTCTTCAGTCGTTGTTATCTACTTCTTCTTTATCCAGAGGGATCTTTTATTATATTCTTTTACTATCAGTCTTCTGCTCTTAGGTATTTTTTTTTTATCATATCTCTAAATTTTTCCTTCATTTTTATTGAAATAAATTCTGCTCTTAGTTTGTATAAAAACTTTGGATTTACAGTCTTGGTATCAAATCAAACCAATCAACACTCTTCCTTCTAAAGAAAAATACCAAAGAGCAGAATGGTTGATTCTGACAAAACAACCAGCAAAATTAACATTCCTCTACTGGACAATCAAAATTTCCCTCAATGGTCAATGCAAATCAAAGCGCATCTCCGTGCGAAAGGTGTTTTAAATTCATGCTTAATGCCACCAAATCCCGAACTATCTGGTGCAGCTCTCACCTCATAAAACAAAAAGACATAGAAGCAGTAGATATTATTATGAATTATCTGAGAAACACAGCATTTAATGCCATCATTACCCTTGATAACAAAGAAAGTGCCAAAAAGATTTGGGTTAAAATTATATCTTGATTTGCTTCTCAATCTGTCAACAACAAGGGGCATGTCTGGCTAAAATTTATGCATTATGAATACAATGGCAATCTCAAGAGCTTTTTGAAGAATCCACCAAGTTAGTGAATGAAATTGCCATTGTGAAATTGGGTGTACCGGATGAAATCTGATGCTATTCCATCTTAGCAAAATTATCTAAAGACTTATGGAATATTGTTGACTCAATCATCATGAATGAAAAACCGGTTTCTCACCCAGATATCACTTAGGCTAAGCTTCAAGAGATGGTCTATCTAGACAAAGCTAGGAATGAAAAGCACTCTAGAACCTCTAAGCCTGACTCTAATGAAGAAAATGACTCTGCGACTGCTCTGTTCAAAGATGCAAACAAAAATAAAAACAGATCAAATTTCAGAAAGAAGACTGTTGACTCTGAAAGAGTTTGTGAGAACAGGAAACTTAACCCTAACACTTATCATCCTGAAGAAAGATGCTTCAAAGTACATCCCGAGTTAAAAACAGTGAAGCAAACAACTTCTAACTTACAGGCTCATGTCACTACAGCTGAGGTATTAGATGAAGAACCAGCTACTCTTCTTTTTAATTCAGTTATCAACAACAACATGGTTGTTCTAGACTCAGGTGCAACTCATCACATGGTCAATGATTCAAAAATATTCCATAAAGCCAAGGATTGTAATTTCTCTATCTTCACCAGTAATAACAAAAGTAATTTGAAAGCAGACACGATTGGATCTGTGGTTCTTCGCAATGAAAATGATGAAACACTTCAACTTGACGAAGTTCTATATGTACCTTCTCTTAATTGATGTCTAATCTCACTTCCTCATATTTTTAAGAACAATATACTCATTGAAAAAGATGAAAATGACAATAAGAAGGTTTCCATTCTTGTAGACAAGGTGCATAAACTAGTCGGGTCTCTTAATCATAATCTTCTTGAATTAACAAATGTTTCCTTTGATGAAATTAACACAGTTTCCACTTGCTGCCTATCACAATCTTCAATTGATTGGCACTCCAGATTGGGACACCCCAATCATGCATATTTGAAGCGTGATTTCCCTGAAGTTGAGAGTAAAAAGTGTGAGATCTGTCTCCTCAGTAAACTGACAGCATTACCTTATCATAAGCATTTCAAAGAAGTCTCACAAATCCTCAGTGCAGTTCATCTTGGCTTAGTTGGACCTTTCCACAAAATGTCTTTGTCAGGAGCCAACTATTTTCTTTCAATCATTGATCAACACTCTGGCTTCAAAACAGTAAAATTTTTGTCTCGTAAGGGAGATGCATTCTTAGCTTTTCGTGACTTTACGTCTTGGTCTGAAAATCACACGCAAAAATCAATCAAAGCGATTGTTTCAGATGGAGGAGGCAAGTTCCTCAACGATCGGTTTAAAACTTATTTCAAAAAAAAAGGCATCATTTACCATGTTAGTCCTGCATATACCCCCCAAAATAATGGGATGGTGGAACGTTCAAATCAGTCAATCTTAATCAAAGTAAGGTGTCTTATGTATGAATCCAAGCTTCCTCCTTCTTTTTGGGACGAAGCTGTCAATACAATAACAGATATCTGTAATGTTTTACCATCAAGAACAAGATCAAATCAAGTTCCATACAAGCTCTGGTATAAAAGAAAATTCAAATATGATGTTATGAAACCGTTTGGGTGTTGCACTTACTCACTAATACCAAAGGATGATCGTGATTTCAAGCTAGATCCAACAGGTGAAAAAGGTATCTTTATTGGCTACAATAACAACTTTACTAGTTAAAAGATATTCAAAATTAAGCAAAGAAAAGCTTTCATCACAAGGAATGTTAGGTTTGATGAAGAGACTTTTCCGTTGCTTAAAGACTCCTCTGCAGATACTCCAGTTTTAGAACTACCTCAGAGTATTTAAATTCCTCAATTTTTCCTTTGAAGATTTTTTCTCCGCCTGATTCTCTCTCTTAATTACTTGAAGACCATTTCTTAAATCTTCAAATAACACTATTCAATCAGGACAACTACTCTTCAAGCACTCGTCTTAAACTGGGTATTTGTTCCTATCATTCTCATCTGAACAACTACTTGGTGCTCATTAATTCTTTTCTTTCTCAATTCACTTCAAGACTGCTTACTTCAATCCTCAAATTCTTTTTCATAAATATTGAGACCATTGCCTCTGTCTCATCATTTAAATCATCGGTATTTAGTTTTTCTTACTCATTAAGATTTCATCATAGTTGCTTATTCATCTTTTCAATATTCTCTAAAATATCAAACTAGTTGCTACATTCAAACATTCAATCTACATTGTTTATCCTTCCTTAAGAAACTTTTTCTATTCTTTTAGGTATATTCCATTGTTTTTTTTCTTTTTATTATTTCATTATTCTTGTTATTTTTTATTTTTATTTTTTGCTGAAATTTATTCTTTTAGTCTCATAAAAACATCAAAGACAATCAATCTAAATTTATTGACCCCTTTGATTTCAATATTGACAATCCAAATGAAGGAGAAAATCAAGCAAGCTCACCTATCATAAATGCAACTTCAAACCAGACAGAAGTTGTTCAAGGTTCTAATCCTCAAGGGGTTTTGGATTCAACTGAGACTTCCTGATCATTGCCCAATGGATTGTCAGCACAAAACATCCTGTTGTATGATTGGAGAGGGAATCCAACCTCTTATCTCACTGAACAACCTTTCACTTACCTTGCACAAGGAAGTATACAAAATGAACCACGGACTTACTCTCAAGCAATCAATTCAGCTGATTCTTCAAAATTGAATGAAGCCATAGCCAAAGAACTCACCAATATGGAAAAAAACCAAGTCTAGGAAATAGTGAAAAAACCTCCAGATTCAAGATTGATGAATTGTATTTGGGTGTTTAAGATCAAAACTGATAGTATGAATAACCCGATAGAGCACAAAGCTCGCCTGTGTGCTCAGGGATTCAGCCAACTTGAAGGGACCAACTATACATCAACCTTTTCTCCTACAGGAAAACTTACCTCTTTACATCTTCTTATGGTCTTTGCTTTGTTTAATAACTTACAGTTTCATCAAATAGACATCAAATCTGCTTTTCTCAACGCCCTGCTTGATGAAGAAATCTACCTAAATCCACCACCATGTGTAAATGTTGAAAGAGGAAATGTTTTGAGGCTCAAGCGTGCAATGTATGGACTTAAGCAGGCGCCAAAAGCATTGCATGAAACTTTTTCTACATGGCTTTTTTTCCATTGGGTTCAAGCAATGTGATGCGGAGCCCTGTGTCTTCTGGAATAAAGGCACATTTTTGTATATTCACGTGGATGACGTGGCAATATTTAGTACTCATCCTGAAGATTTCAAACAAGAAGCAAGAAAGAGGTTCAAGATTAAGGATCTAGGAGAAGCCAATCTACTCCTTGGAATGAAAATTGAAAAAACAGAGAATTCTATATCGTTGTCACAGTCACATTATAAACAATTTTTGAAGCTGAAATTCAAGGCCTACATTTGGTGCTTGAACTCATCTTTTCAATTCTTACAAATCATTCCTCCCCAATCAACATCAATATTTTTTGTGATAGTCAAGCAGATCTTCAAGCAATCACAAAACCCCCAAAAATTAAATCATCCCCATCAATGCTTCTTGAATTTCAAAATGAATTAAAATTAATAGAACAATTTTTTCTACTAATTTTTCTTTTTTTTGGTGCCCAGGTCACAGTGATATCAATGAAAATGAAGAAATTGA
>JNCO01006763.1:0-12724 GCA_000785685.1 Uromyces viciae-fabae | reverse complement strand
CTTCCTCTTCCCTCCTAAGCGCATATAGCCACCTAAATCCCTCTAGTACGTCCGGGTGGTCGTATGACACTAGGTCCGGAAAAATTTTTTGGAACAGAGAGGGAGTGATCCAAAACCTTCTTTGAAAGTTGGTTGCAGTGTAAGTTGAATTTTCTTGAAAATAATCAATAAACAAGGTTTTGTCTCCTTCATATCGATTCCGGTTCTTGCTTTTTCCTCGCGTGTTCTTATTTTCATTGCCGTCTATATCATCGGACAAGAGTTGTTCAAAAAGAGTGTCTTCCTCCTCCTCTTCAAGCCATCAGGAGATAGGGTTGGTTGGGATTGGTGGGGAGGACATTGTTTGGGGGTAGTTTTTCTGCTAGAATGCAGGTAACGAATGCGGAAAAAACCGCTAAGCCCAGCTAAACTGAGTTTTCCTTGGTAGTTGGTCCAGTTTAGCCGGTGCCAATTCGTAAATGGCAAGTTGACCGGTGGTCAACTTAACTGCACGAATGCAGATGCCCTTAACTGTTACCCTGAAAAAAATTCTGATACATGCATTTTTTGAAAATTGAAAATTGTATCAAAAAAAGTTACTTTACAATAATTCACAATACATGTAACTGTAAAGGCCCATCGTTGGCACCAGGTATTAGACTGGTGGGGTGAGGGCAGAATCTGTTGTGAAATACCTGAACAATCAGGAAAAGGAAAGATAAAACCATAAGATTGAATTGAAAAACAAGAAAGAAGTTACAGAGAAAAAAAAGAATAGAAATATGACATACCTGATAATTGGTTTCAATCCCAAACCAATTTAAAGATGAGTATCCACTGTGTGGTTGATCCTGGGGGTGGAGGGAAAGGTTTGAATCAAGCTCGGCAAAGAAACAGGATAGACAGAAAAGAAAAAGGGAAAAAAAAAACCTACCTGGATTTTTGAGCAATCCAAAATTTGAGGAAAAAATAAAACATTGGCCCGGGTTATTTTTTTTGGAAGGTTGGGTGGGTCAGGAGGTATGGAGGTTGACATCAAGCTGTATTGGTGGCCTGTATTGCCACCCATGGCGGTTTTTCTGTGGCGGTTTTTGGTGGAATTTTGGGGAATTTGGGAAGCGCAGGGGTGGGTTGCGGAACGGACAACCTTTTTGGTTTAGGCTGTATTTATTTTATTCATTTTATTATTATTATTTTTTAATCAGAAGAATCCAGAAGCCGACGTGTCGGGGGAACAGCGCAGGCTGCACATCAAGCAAAAACCAACGGTGGTGTGGCCGCATGGTGTGCCATCTGGTATTTTATGGGGTGGGGAGCCGCCTCGTTCTACAAGTGTCTTCCCAACGGTAATCCACCGTCGGTGAAGGCCCGCATAGAACACGGTAGTGTCCACATCGGACACTACGTGGCCCGCGGATGGAATTAGAGCCGCTGTGTACAAGTTCCGCGATTGTCTGTGTGAACAGTTACAGTGCTGTGACATGCGACCTGTTCTAACACACCCAAGGCTTTATGGCCCATGAGCCCCCTGGCACTTTTCTCTCCGCCCCCTTGGGACCTCACCGGGTGCAGTGTATTCCGGGGGATGAGGATGAGTCAATATGGAATTTATTCATACAATTAGTATGTTGAAGGGATTTTTTAACAGTGATGTTTAATTCGGATCGAGAATTTAACACTTCCAGCAATGTAAATGCTACAGGATTTCAAACGGATGTACGAAGGAAAACCCATTTATCAACTGCAACTAATGCACTTAAATCAGCCGCTGTTGAAGTTAAAAAAGACTCGCTCGGTTTATCTTCGCTTCAAAGTCTCGCGGAAATTGAAGACGAGTTTAATCGTATCATCGATAAAGATGTTGAAACTTTGGTCGAAGGAATGGAGGAAATTATTGATCTTTCGACTGTACGCCATCAGAATTCTTCTTTTCTAGTATTATTTATTTTTGCATCTATCTATTCATCTTTTTTCATTTGTCAAGGGTTTATGAAACTGACGGATTTTTTTATTTTTCTCTTCCCATTCATGAATAAAATTTGCAAAACAGACCGGAGCACCAGATAAACTTAGATCATTACAAGACAGTTTAGCGATTGAATTGAGGACTGAAACAATGATACGATCTTGTACATCATTAATGAGCTTAAGTCATTTTATGAAGATGTTGTGGCTAGTAGGTGATGAAGCACAAGCAAAAAAAATTCAAGATTTAAGGATTGATGCATTAAATTCTGAGATTCATTCACTTAAATTAGATGCGACTCAATTGATTCAACAACTTGAATCTGTCAATTTATCTCCTCCTACTCCCCATTTTCATTCCCATGATCATCCTTTGAACATAGATCCTTCTTCTTCTTCTCAAAAAAATCCAGTCAATCTAGATCCCTCTTCGTCGCCTCCTTCATCCTCCAATTAATTTTTCCTTATTTTTTCTATGCACTTATAGTTACTCAATAATCTTCACCAAATATATATTTATGTAATGATATAAAACCTGAGTAACCTATGGACTTTCTGAACATCCCAGCTGTTTGTTTTAAAAAATTTAAAATTCCACTCATGTATTGATTATCGCTGAAGCCATCAAGTTTGAAAAGATGTATGCCATTATAATCTTTTCACCACCTTGAGTGGTACAACCTTGACAGTGGGTACCAAGTTGTGCCTCTAAAAAAGCTGAATATTTAATATTGACTGCCAGTATCTTAGTCAGTTGAGTTGTTTTTGTTGGCATGTACTTAAGTACTGATGATTAATAGTATTAGTTGACTCTTGTATTAATTTATCTTCACTCCAATAGTGAATACATAATTTTGAATCATCAAATCAATAACACTTTTTCAAGAACAATTCATCAAATTAAAGATTTTCAGGTGGAAAAATAAAATTAATGTGGCAAGGAGCTTATTACGTGACAGCCTAATCTGGTTACATGTCTGTAGACCTGTCCACAAAGATGTCACAAACTAGAATGTATATAATATGCAAATAAAAGTAAAAAATAAATTTATTATTAAATCAAGAAAATCGTTTACAATGGCATCTTCCACGGCGGAGAAGCACCGGATTGGTGAGTTACTAATTTGTGCCACATTTATCAGCCTACGTCCACTGATCCAATTGGTCTTTTTTCCAGCGGTACATGAGAAGAAGCGAAAGGAGATGATGGTCAGCTTAGTATTTAGCTTCTTCCAATGTGGTTTAAAATATAGGTTTTATCATTTTGAATATAGCCAATAGTTTTCGTATTTTTGGTTTAGGACGAGTTTGAGCGTCAGAAAGTAGAAATGGCTCGCGAGACAGATCGAAATCGCACAGGCGCAGATCGGTTCGTCGGTAAATCCGATTCAATGGAAGAGAGTTTGAAAATGCAAACCGTTGGTTTGGTCAAGTTGGAAGACTTTCAGCAGAAGAGGCAGGCTCTAGAGGAAGAAAAAATGCGAGAGGCTGTAAGGTCTAATGAACTCAAGTCAGTCAGTCTCTTAATGAAATCTCGCTCTAATTTAATGCTCTTCCTCTTACTCATCTAATCAATTAACTCCATCAGGGAAGAGGAACCTAAAAAGAAGAAGAAGAAGAAATCGAAATACAATCTTTCGTTTGCGATGGATGATGAAACTGAAGCTACAGCAGGTGATAAAGTTTCACCCGAGAAACAATGTTAGTGGTAACACTATTTTCGTCATTCCACAAAAACTGCCCTAATCAGGCCTTGAGCTTACTATTCTGCTGGGTGTGCAAGTTAACCTCAGCAAAGAATTCATCCAAGAAAGGCCAGTTTGGCAAAAATCCTGCCGTTGATACATCATTCTTACCTGATCGGGATCGTGAAGAGCTCGATCGCAAAGAGCGTGAGGAACTGCGACAAAAATGGTTAAAAATGCAAGAGGCTATCAAGCAAGAGGATATCGAAATCACATACTCTTATTGGGATGGAACGGGACATCGTAAAGAAGTTACAGTAAGCTCATCCTTGATTTGTCGAGTCTGAAGTAGTACGCTGAAGTTTTTTCGTAAAGAAGTTACAGTAAGCTCATCCTTGATTTGTCGAGTCTGAAGTAGTACGCTGAAGTTTTTTCTTTTTTTTTTAAAAAAAAAATGTCAATGCCTACTTAATCAGTGCAAGAAAGGAGATAGCATTGCGACTTTTCTTGAGAAAGCCAGAGGACAATGGCCGGAACTGCGTGGCGTTTCCGTTGCAGATATTCTCTACATCAAGGAAGATTTGATTATCCCTCATGTAAGCTCTCTGTATTTTTAAAGTTGGGTTGTATTTCTGTATGATAGTACTCAAATGTTGTTATTTTATCTATTCCTTATACCAGCACTATACCTTTTACGACTTCATAGTCAATGTAAGCTCAGAATTTGTTAACTAGAATTATCTTTTTGTGGCTGATTGGCTTCCAGTCTTTTAAACAAATATGCTATATTTATTCTCTGGCGTCTGTTCAACTCAAAAAACCAAAATAGAAAGCCAGAGGAAAGTCAGGTCCACTATTCAATTTTGACGCCCACGACGATGTTCGTCTAGTTGCCGATGCCACAGTAGAAAAAGATGAAAGTCATGCGGGAAAGGTTGTAACCCGTGCTTGGTAGTTTTTTTTTTTTTTTTTTTTTTTTTTTTCATTTATTTCTTCCAAAAGTTTAGCTATCATAGTTTTAAGCATGCTTTGACAACCTGGTTTACTTTCGGATAGGCTTCCAGATGGGAGCCATATGTGCCTGGTAAAGATTACGGTGCTTACAAAATCAAGGGTTGATTTTGTTTTCATCTTATCAATCGTTCACGTTCCTTTTCCTGAATTATTGCGATGCATTTTCTGTATTCTTAGTTGATTGCTTTCAAATGTTTTCATCGAGTATCTCTTCTTGTGCATATTTAAATGAAAGAATGCAAAATATTCAATATAATTCAAGCAAAATTCAAACCGGAAAGATGGATACTATGCTATCTATGAACAATTGCCTTTAACCCTGACCTTTGTGTCTGTTTGAGTGCGTGGCAATCTATATAAACTGGAAGCCTTCAGGAATACGAGACCCAATAGAAAATACTATTATGTCGCAATAAATTACAATAGCGGTACGCAACATTGTGATGGATGGATGGATGGAGTTATTAGAGAGATGAATAAGCTGTGACTTTAAGCAAATGTGTTCTATCCACCTTTTTTCTCATCAGGTTAAGAGGAAAGTATAATGATCTTACCAAGAGAAATTTAAATTTAAAATATACATCATTTTGATCGGTTGTGTGTTAAACTGGGGGAAACTAAAGTGTATCTTTTGCTCAAATCAAGTCTTTTTCTTTTTATTGACTTGATGAAAAACCAATGAGGCTCATGGAATTTCCACCGGATGTATGTAAGCATGAAGGTCTTTCCGCAAAACCAATTGCAACCCTCATGATTTCATTAGTTCCATTTTATATTAAAAAATCTCAGGTTGTTTATTTGATTCAACTTAAAAAAAAAAAAGATTTGTATAATCCAAGGATTCAACCCTTCTTGTTTCATGAAATATTCAACGTGCGCATCCCTCATGTTGAGAGAGAAGTAGTGAGAGGAAAGCCAAGATACTGCATTGATCTCAAAGGGTAACTTTTAAATTAAAACAAGTTTAATCAAGTCGATTGAAGAAAATTCAAAACTTCTACTCTGATAAATTAAAATTGCTTGAATAGAAGAAGAAGAAGAAAAATAAAAATAAAAAAATAAAAATCAACAAAATTGTTTTATACTTTCAAGTCCAAAACAATCCGAAATACTGGATGACAAATTTAAATGATCTTGATATTTATTTCTTTTGATTCAAAATAATAATTCACAATTAGAAAGAAGCCTTGGTTTTTGATTTTAAAAAGAAGAAGTATTAGAACTGACATTGAGGTGTGAATGTTATAAACCATGGGTCCAAGGATGTATCGGATAGAAGGCATTTCATTAAGAATTGAATCAACTTCAAAAAGTGTCTGCTTTAGTAAAATGATAGCATTCTACCACCAGAATGAAAAAATCAAAACAAAAAAAAAGAACAGTTATTTTTCTTTTTTGGTTTCAAACATATATATAACTTGAATCTTAAAAGTTCACCTCTAAGTTTGATTGTAAGGCAATCATCTCGTTAGACCCCAACTCAGAATTAATCTTCTCTCCTATGTTACCAAGGAATGAAACCAATTCTGCATGTTTATACCACTCCGTCAATTGAAAAACGATAGCGTCTTCAAGTTGATCTGGAGCTACACGATAAC
This sequence comes from Uromyces viciae-fabae, assembly GCA_000785685.1. Taxonomy (NCBI): domain Eukaryota; kingdom Fungi; phylum Basidiomycota; class Pucciniomycetes; order Pucciniales; family Pucciniaceae; genus Uromyces; species Uromyces viciae-fabae. Next base: position 6,483 of record JNCO01006763.1, on the reverse strand, counting down.
CTTTCTGATTCAAACCAACAATGGAAGAATCTGTAGTAGGAAAGCCAACAAAAATTATGTCAAGTTGCTATATGATCTACTCTTATTTTTTATTTTTATTTTTTTTATATATTTTTTAACATGAATATTAGCCAAGCTCAGACATACATATGACACCGGTGTATGTGTGTAAAGCTCTTGCCGCGTCAAGTAAAGAGATGGAGAATTCAAGGCGAGAACTTTTATACTTTGGTTCTATTATAACTTGGGAGTTTGTTAAACGCCTTGATACTATTCTATTTGATCTTCTTCTTACACCTAATCTACCTTCAGAAAAAGAACTTTTATACTGAGCTCTATGGAAGGGTATTACTGTTCGATGATTTAAGGCTGATGATATCTGACCCCCCTCTTGAAATTGGGTGGATGGTGCAGCATCAACTAAAAGTACTGAAAACAAAACGACCAAGAGTAAACCAAAATTTGAAAGACAGAGCATTTTGGTGAATGAATGAAGGTTATAAAGATTATAGTTTAATTAATAGAGCGATTGATTCAGTTAAAAGATAGTTAAAACAGATATAAATTAAATCTTTGTGGAAATATTCAAAGGATTGTTTGTTGATTCAGTCAGATCTTATATAAATCTTTCGATTCTTAAAAGGACTACTTACTAAAGAAATTAGGACCAGTTCAAATGATGTATACATTGTTTTAGTTATTTAAATGAAATTTTATGATTGTATTGACCAGTTTAAATCGACCAGTTCAAATGATGTATACATTGTTTTAGTTATTTAAATGAAATTTTATGATTGTATTGACCAGTTTAAATCTAATCTACTTGATTCAAATGAATATAAATTTTTGCTTTTTTCCATTCTACTTCATGTTTTTAATTGGTTTTCAATAAAATTCAATTTCATTCATTCATTTTCATCCTTCAACTTCAGTTTTCAGGCGTTTCATCCTAAATAATTACTTTTATCTAAAAATAAATAAATTCTGACTTTTTTTGTTTTTATTTTTTATTTTTTTTTTATCAATCATAAGCAAAAGATGCCCTTTGGAGATTTGAATCGTATCAACAGTCCAATTCATTGGCTTTCCATTTAATCATTCCTTCCGATGCTACTACGTCAATCAGTCTATCCATTTTCCTGCTCGGATCAACTAACATGTCGGATCCTATCTATCAGTACATCGAAATATCAAAAAAGAATTCGTCATAGGCAATTTAGGAATCAACTCTCAGTACAATCGAATTCCTCTCCAACTTCAGACCCAAATCTATCATCTACTCAATCAAAATTACATGAACATCACCATCATCCACTTATTGCCAGTTATCTTCCTTCGTTCAGGTCTTTGGCATCAAAATTACCATCAAACCTGAGACACCCTCCCACAGCATCTGATCTCCTCCCTCTAGCCAAATCTAATCTTGATAGACTTCATATCAGGCTTAAATGGCTAACAATACGTTCCTTTCAACCTTATCGGACAGATGATTACTCCGCCTTTGCATCTCTCTTTGTTCTCATTAACATCGCTCTCGCTGCAATAGGTACTACGACATTTCTAGGCGTATTTTTATGTCTTTTTAATAAGGCTGGAATGGAAGATCTTGTAGCCCGTTGGCTGAGTAGCCGACTCTCAAAAGCAAGTGGGGTTGAAATTACATTTGATTCTGCTCTCGTACCACGCTGGACCGACGGTCTGATCCGTTTTGAAAATGTTCGAATTTCTCGTGGTGGTCAATTATTGGGTCCCGATGCAGGTCGATTAATGAATCTAGTTTTGGAAAATAACGTTTCAAATCCTATCACTCAACGCAAACTAGATCTTTCTCCACTTCATCCAGATCATCATCCAACGGCATCAGAACAAGAAGAAAACTTTTCAATTTCAACACCAAACTCAGAACCAGACCTTGCTTTGGCTTTAGCAAATTGTACACATTTTCACCTCACCATAGCTTCTATTGATGTTACTCTTAGCTTTGGTAGATGGCTTGATGGAAAGGGATTGCTTAGACGAGCTGAAATTAGGGGTGTGCGAGGAGTCATCGATCGCTCTCACTTGCCGACATGGTCCAGTGATACTACAACTCCAATTGATAGACGCGCATTTCGAAAAAAAGCGACTGCTGGTGATTTTCATCTAGAGCAGGTTAAGGTTGAAGATCTACTTGTAACCATCTTCCAACCCAGTAACTTTCGTCCAGTAAGGCTTATTATTTTTTTTTTTTTTTTTTTTTTTTTTTTTGACACATCTTCCAATAGTATACCTTTTCAATTTTCCATGCCACATTTCACAAGCTTCGAAAGCAATGGCTATTCCTTGACCTTCTAAGCGCTGAACAGATGGGTGGACAAGTTGATAATTGCTTGTTTTCCTTGCACAAGCCACAATCTATTACTCGATCAAACGCCCATTCCGGATTTGACCAAGAACCTTTATCTACCATACAAATGCAAAATGACCGAAAATCTTATAAACGATACAAAACTAGACTATCTCGGTTTCGAATTGATGGTGTGCCAATTGATCACTTTCAAGGCAGCTCAGCGGGAAATGGTTATAATGGACCCTTAAGTTGGATTAATAGTGGTAGGGTAGACTTAATTGCTGATATCAGGTTACCATTAGAAATCGATGAGCTTGACCTAAGAACAGTAGTTAGAGAAATTGTGGACAATTTTGAAAAAGAACTTGACATTAATCACAAAAGTGAAAAAGAAGGGCGTATCAGTGAACGGCGGAGTTTGATTAAACCGGCACTTAAAGCTCCTAACGTACAAGATTCTTTATCACTTGATTTACCATCTTTAAACCAATGTGATGGAGTGACCTTTGATCAAAATAATCAAACGATGAAGGAGCAGATCGTGATTGAATTGGATCTGAGATTCAAGGATCTTAAAGCCAGCGTACCAGTTAAGCCAAATCATACTGGATTGAATTTTACCAATAAAAGGAAAAAAAGAAAGAACTGAACCTCCAATGATTTATATCATTAGATTTTTAGTAGTAGCTTATCTTATATAAACAATGCATTAGTCAGGCCAATTGTAGCATTTATCAACGCAAATAGGACTTTGATTCCTATCAAATGCCAGGTAAAGCTTGACCTTGTAAGTTTTTATTTTAAGAATCTTTTTTGGGGTAATTTTTGTTAAGGTTGTTTCTTTTTTGTCTAATATTACCATGTATAAATACATGAATAGGATGAATTTGACGGAAGTTGGACGACTTATGATATTGGATTGATTGAAATCATCTCAGAACAAGTTTATGAAGCGCTAGCATATCATGTTGGAAGTGATAAAGTAGCCAGATCCAATCGATTACACAAAGTAGGCAAGTGGGGTATTCAAATGACAGCTAGCGCTATTCTTAGTGCTTTAAAACAACACTGGGATGCAGCCCATTAGATTTCTTAAAATAAAATTATCAACTTTAGACAAAGAAAACTTTTTCTTGTGAACTTTCAGATTAAAATACCCAATCTAAATAATAGTTTATTGTTTTTTTATTAATAAATTTAGAGGAATTCTTATTTTATTTTTTGTTTTGTTTTTTTTTTTGCTGCGGGAGTCGAAATTTAAAAAAAAATAAAATTTAAAATTTAAAATTAAAAAAAAAAAAATGTCAGGAAGATTTCTGATGAGTTCAGGTCCAATTGGATTAATCCTTCAACTACCAACTGCTACTCGAATTCTTTGTGCAATTCTTTTATCACTTTCAATCTTAGTTCAATTCTTAAGATTTAATTTATCTGCAAACGATTTAAAAACTGTATTCAGAGGTAGTACAGATGCTTCTCTCGCTTTCCCTTGGCTAGTCCTCATTCCTGGTTCCCTCATTTGGAATCCTTGGACTCTTTTAACTGCTGGTTTATGCGAAGTTGGTCTCATCGAAGTTAGTCTTAAAATTCCATTTAAATTTATTACGAAGGGTTTTTTTTTTTTTTTTTTTTTTTTTTTTTTCTTTCATCCTTTAATTTATAACTTACCTATTGTGAAACCTACTCAACCAGCTAGTTTTTTCACTATTGTCACTTGCACTATGTGGAAGATATTTGGAAAGAGCTTACGGTACAACTGAATTCATCAAGTTTTGTCTATCTGTATTAGGAGTTTCAAATCTACTCTCTGTGATTGTTAATGTTGCCGAACATATTGCTTTGAAAGATAGTGGTTTCTATCTGTATGTCTTTTTCTTTTTCTTTTTTTCTATTCCTTCAATTCATTCAAAATAGTTATATTAATATCATTTGATCCTTTTTTATTTTTATTCATTTTCAAAGCTATGGGACCAGTTATCGTGGCATGATGGCCCTACAAGCTGGATTCTTAGTTGCATTCACTCAACTTATACCTGAACATCAGGTTCAATTATTTGGTGTAATCAAAGTCAGAGTTAAGGTAATGATTCACTTCAAAAAAATTCATGTCATCTTTTGAAATTATTGATGATTATTATTTTTATTTAGAATTTGCCGATGATCTATGTTACATTTTCGAACGTAATGTGTATAATTGGATATCAATCTCCGTTTATATTAATCCAAATGGGTTGGCTATCCTCATGGTATTACTTGCGGTTTATCCGATGGAATGAAAGTGGCGAATTCAGAGGTGATCGGAGTGAGACATTTGCATTCGCAATTTGGTTTCCTCCGTTTATACAGTAAGCTTTTATCTCTTTCAATCTCTCTTCAACATTCATTTCAATCTAGAATTAACCTCTCTCAAAAGGCCTCTGGTTAGAAAATTGTCGGATATTTGTTTTGCGATCGGGGTAAAATGTAAATTAGTTAAACAATGGACTCCAGTGGACGTTGAATCTGGAGGATATGCACCGGTTCCAGGTGGAGCTCGAGCAGAAGCAGAACGAAGAAGGTAAAGATCATATCATCACACGCACTATTATCTAAGGTTTCTAATTCAAGCTACCATTTTAATGATTTAATAGAGCCATGGCCCTTAAGGCTCTTGATCAACGTCTAGCTTCGAATAAATCAACGATTCCATCAAATAATGCAAGCTCTCCACCTGATCCTTCCAATTCGATCGGAGTCACCTCACCTGTTTCTCGGATTACTACGATTCCTGCTCCAATTTTATCACCTCTATCAACTTCTAAGGGTTTAGCCCCCGTGTCTTCGTCTGTTACAACATCTGAGGAACCTCATCCTCCAACTCAAAAATCTGAAAATGATAAACGTTGATTCAATAGTTGAGATCGACTTGCTTATTGCTTTGTATGATGAATGCACAATTTGTAAGGATTGCCAACCTTTTTTTTTGTTTTTTTTTGGTCATCTGGATATATATTAAGCTTAAAAATGACATGATAATTTATTCAAGAAATTACTTTTGTTCTGTTTTTTTTTTTAGATTTCTTTGTATTGACTAGAATTGTTTTTTTTTTTTTTTGAAATGTCTCATGATTCTTTTTTTTTTTTTTTTCTAACATAAAGAATACATTGCATGATTTTGTTATCATTTTGTTTGCATTCGTATTATTCTTATTTATACAAACAAATAAAGTTCAAAATCAAGACTTTTTAAGAATCTGAAGATGAAATCAAACTGAAATTAGAGTTTTTGAGTGTAAATTTTTAGCGGGAATTGCAGTTAAACAAATGATTGGGTCATTTTCATTTATCTCTTCTTTTGACTATTGCTTCATTCCTTTTTCAATTAGAAATGGCAGTAAGATTACTAATTTATATATATAAATCGTGTTATTAAAAGAAAAGAATTGTTTTTAATAAATGATGATTTATTTAATTTCTTTCTTGATAGGATGCCATTCCATTATTAATTTTCCTTCTTCATTTGATTGTTTTACAAGTTCACCACCATATTTAATTAATTGCTCTTGTACAAATGAAACTAATTCTTCTTTATCTCTATTATCTATCTGTTGACTTCGATGAATTGGATTAAAAACTAAACGAAGTTTAAAAGATTTTTCAAAATAAGAAAGAATAGTTTTTAATTTATGATTTAAATCATGTAAATCAATATTCCATTTTAATTGAATTTCTTTTATAATATTAATTTGTTTATTTAATTTAGTTTGTAATTTTTTTTGATTCATTTTTTTTATTTCTTTTTGATTTAAATTTTTTTTTGAAATTATTTTACAGATTGGTGGATTTTTATTTGAATTTACTTGTATTAATGTATATTTATTTAAATCTAATCTTGATAAAACTTCACGAGTAAGTGCAGGTTGAATTAATTCATTTTTTTTTGTTTCTTGTTGATTTTCATTATTAATATCTGTTGAATTTAAAGTTGAAGTTGGATTAACAAGTTGAATCCATTCTGATTTAATTTGATAATCTGAAATCACTAAATTATTATTATTATTCTTTTTCTTTGAAATTTCAATCGTAAAATTAGCAATTACAATTTTATTAATTGAATTTCTTTTTATTTTATTTTGAATTAATTTAAAAATTTGTTTATGTTGATTTGAAATTTG
>KN362605.1:541-12409 GCA_000785685.1 Uromyces viciae-fabae | reverse complement strand
ATGACTTCAATAGCATCGGAGTCTGCCTTCTCGACTAGTGGTCGTGTCCTCAGCGATTTCCGAAGCAGTCTCAAGCATGAAACTCTTGAAGCTCTGGTATGTACACAAGATTGGATCAGATCTGAACACTGTCCCTTTGGGGCCTCTGGTGATTACTGATTACTCATAAGAATAAGGTCAGGGATTTGAGTAAGATTTCAAAAATGCAATAAATACTATAATTTAAATACAAAAGAAAATAATACTATAATTTAAATACAAAAAAAAATACTATTAAAATTTAAATGATGCTTAAATGTAAAAACAAAAGGGATAAAACAAGGATAAAAAGTATTTTATGCTTTATATTAAAATTTTTTACCAGATAAAATTGATAAGTAGAAGTAAAGTAATAGTATCTATGAGTGTTAAAAAGATTAAAAAAAAAATTGACAAAAAAAGGCGGGGTGACCCGCTGGCGCCCATGACCCGACCCGGAAAAAATATGGGGTGGGTATGGACACTGCATTGTGTTTTTTGACCCGCCCCGACCCGCCCCGAGATGTGATATGGGCCGGGTATGGGCAAAGATTTGGTACCCTGACCCGGCCCGTTTGCACCCTGACACAAGATAATTGCGGCTCATTCTTGTTCTTGATTGGAGAGTCGATATTGATTCTTAAGTCTTCAAAATGTGGATTTTGAAGTTCTTGTCCATTGCCGGTGACAAGGTATAGAGGAGGGAGAGGTTGATGTTGTCGGAGGGAAGAGTTGATGAGGATGGGTATTGACAAGATTTTCAAGAATATATTTAGAAATTGGGGGGCACTGGAAAAATGTGCTCAATTTTCATACAACTATGGAAGGTTCCATAGTTGTACAAATTAAGTATGTTGCTTTTGGAAAACGGAGCAACACACTTGTATGGGATAGAACTGAGTCCGGCTATTTTACACACTTCATAACTGCAAAAAAGTATGGAAGAGTATGTAGCAGCTGAAGGACCTATATCTGAAGCTGATACACATCTTTCCATACTTTTCTATTGTACCCAATACAGTGTAATCAAAGTATGGAAAAGTATGTAAGGCAGACAGAAATGAGTCCAGCAAATATACAAAAAAAACATTGCTGCTTAGATTTACAAAATAAAATGAACTGTCACTTAAAGCTGCTCAAATGTGAAAAATTAAACTCAATCGCTACAAGTTATACAAATCAAAACTGAATCGTTACTTGATGCGCAACACCCCTAAAACATCAGAAATCTGGTCGGTGCTGAGAAGTGGCCTGACATTTTCCTGGTGCCGGCAGCCGGCCCCGCGGGAACGAAAGCCGGGTATCCAGGCACCGGCCCTACTACAACCCTTGTGATAGATGGGCAGATTCTTGTGACACTGGCAGTGAAACTGACCATTGTCGCCAGACCTAATGATGAGATAGGTCTGGTGAGTCGATTATGTGTGCGCAGTCGATCCCAGTTGACCACTTGCGCAGACACCGCTCTTTCCTCCATCCCTTCCACTTGTTCCGCAAGAGACACCGACATCCTAACATGCCATCCGTTCGAGACATCGCCGCCGATGCTTTCATCCGCGAATACGCCGGCCATCTGAAACGATCAGGTGAGAGCTCTCAATCCCCAATCGAAATCAACCTTCTTTCCTCAAACACATACTCAAATTCATGTTTAATCTCATCTTAGGAAAGATCGAAGTGCCTACATGGGTCGATCTCGTCAAGACCGGTCCATCCAAGGAGCTTGCTCCTTATGATCCTGATTGGTACTACGTTCGGGCTGGTTTGTTTTTCTTATCTTCGCTTTGCAAACTTCAATAGTTGTTCAATTATTCAAACGACATCCCTCCTTAGCTGCACTCGCCCGTCACGTTTACCTCCGAAAATATGTTGGAGTGGGTGCTATGGCAAAACTTCACGGCTCAGCAAAAAACCGCGGAAATCGACCGAGTCATCACGTTGATGCCTCCCGATCGATCGAAAGGAAAATCATGCAGGGTTTAGAAAAAATTGGTGTGCTAGAGAAGGTAAGGACTAGACAAATGTGTACCTAATTCTACGGCAACTCATCAAGCTTATTTTCCCCTTTTCCTAGGACCCCCGAGGCGGTCGAAGAGTTTCACAGGATGGGCAGCGAGACTTGGACCGTATTGCTAGTAACATTGCCGAACAAATGAGGTCGGGCGGAGATGAAGATGAAGAAGAGTGAAATGTACTTATCCTACCTATCATTTCGATGTCAATGAACCTTTACTGCCGAACCAAATCTCGCCCTATAAAGAACCAGAGCTTCTCTCACTATCTTCGCTCTTGCCTCAAGTAGCCATGAATCCTTATGTCAGTTTCAACAAAAGCTACCCCTACATCAAACAAAGATGACCTATCAGTTTCACAGTTTCTGATATTAGAAAGGCCGTCCTATCTCTCTGATAAGCGTCAAATAATTGAATGATAATCGTCGCCCTGTCATGCTTGCAAAGTAATCACACGTGAATAGAATACTCTCCTTGATGTTAGACATGAACGATCAAATTTCTCCCTGCTTCAGGTCACAAGATGAAAGCAGGTAATATCTAGGATGTGAGAGCTAGGCAATAACTCTGATTTGCGACAATTTACATCTTAAGGACTAATAGAGACCACTGATAAGTTGTGAACCAGGTTGCTGTTCATTTTTAAAGAAAGCTCATTGTAAAATTGCCTGTTTAAAACTACAGGGAATTGAATTTGGTAATACCTAACATTCTTATCCATGCCTGTGAGCGTTAAGTCTAGACTGAGTAATCTATAACATTCAAATAGCCGAGTGAGAACATAGCAAGAAAAGAGTTCTAATTAGAGCATCTTTACCGGTGGCTAGTTTGGGTCGGGCTAAGGACCTTAGCTCAAAAATTCAACCACACCGGGGCGAGCTAAAAGCCAGAAGCTAATTTTCTGGCTAAGAGCATCTCCACCGCGGGGGCTAAACTGCAGTGTTATGCTATATTTAGCCCCCGAAATACCAAATAGTGCTACCACCGCACTGCAAGGATGATTGTATCAAATTGCCAAATCTGACATTAAATCAGACAAAAAAATGTGATATTATATCAGGCAAAACCAGTATTGTATCTACTAGAGCTGATATTAAATCTACCAAAAATAATATTATAGCTATCATAGAGGATATTGTATCAACTCAACCTACTCAATATCAACATAACTGACTTTATATCAGATTCTTCTATCTGACATTATGTCCATGGGCCAAACAGTTGCATCAGACATAAAAATGTGATATAAAATCACAGGTGTTGATATTAAATAGGTAGAGTAGATGGAATGTCTGTTTTTTTAGATTTAATATCATGTAAGGTAGATCTAATTTTATTTAAGTTAGATACAATGCCAGTTTTGTCTGATATAATATCAGATTTTTCCAACTGATGTAACACCAGTTGAAGGAATCTGATAAAATTATACTGGCAGTGCAGGGACCGCTATCCAGGGGTCTAAAATAGCAAAACACCTTTGCGCCGCTATAGCATATCCACATATAGAGACATGGTAGCTGCATGGATAGCCCTTTCCCTCCGCAAATATCACATAAATTTCCCCGCACATTTCACCTGAAAGTTCAAAATCACCCCCAACCTCCTCCATCAATCAGACTTAAAAAAAAACCTTCATTCATGGAACACGACAACAACACAATGGACCACAACAACAACAGCAAGTATCTTTTTTTTTTCTCTATTTTGTATTTATTTTTCTCTTCTTGTGGATTCATGAGTTTTTTCTAATTTTTTTTCTCCAAATTCCCACAGACAATATTGAGCAACCTACAGACAAGCAAAAAAAACTACAAACTACCAAGAACACAAAGATATTGCCGTTTGTTGTGCTTGGATTCAAATATCTGAAGATTCCCAAGTCGGAACCCATCAAGATGGCAGTACCTTCTGGGAACGGGTCTGTCTGGGCTACCAAGAAGAAATTCCCTTGCAATTCGAACTTTTGGAAGTGTAAAGTGTTGATGGGGTGCATTTCAAAAAGAGTTCAATAAATTCCGCATGTGTGTCAATCAGGTTGAAAGCTTCAATGTGACGGGAGCATCAGTGGAAGATCAACTAAATTGTGCCCTAAGCCTCTATTTGGAGGACCAGAAGACCACATTCAAATATCTTTGATGCTACAACCTCCTGGTCAAATGTCCCAAATGGAATTACTACATTGGGGACAACCAGAAAAAGGCCAAAGCCGTTTCAGCAAAGAAAGCAACAGAAAAAAAACAAGCTCAAACAGAGAGCTACGGTGACCAATCAACCAGAATTGATGCTCTCTCAACTCAAGATTTCTCCTCCACGCACAACCCCTCAACCGCCTCTTCAATTGCGGGCTCTGATGCAACCAATGACTTTGAAGCCACCGGTACTGAACACTCTTCCACTACAATGGATCGTCCGATCGGGAAAAATAAAGCAAAATTAATGAATAGTGCCTCCATCTCTGCTGACAATGTGGAAGACTCAGATTGCTGCTGCCCACAATCAAATGGCCCTCCAATCAGAACGTCAAAATGACATCCTGAAGATGGATTCACAGTCCCTGAAGCTTCTAGCCGAGTCTGGAGTCAATTCCAACCACCTTGTGATCATGACCAGAGACCTCAATAGTCTTGATCCAGATGCTCGCAAATTTTTTATTTTGAAACGAGAGGCCATACTGGCCAGTCTCCGTCAACAAAATTAGTTTTTTTTTAAAAAATATTATATTTATTCACTCCTGCTATCAATTATTTCTCTCCCTTTGCTTATTCCTCTATGTCTCAAAGTTTTAGTGTTTTGTCTCTCAATCTTTCCTATGTCCTTTTTTATCTGAAATCTAGTTAGTGAAAATTGTATGCTTATTGGATTAGATGTCTTTTTGTTTGGTCCATCTCTGCAATCAAGTCACAATTTTTTTGATAGTTGAACTCTGTTCTTGCTGGTGTCATATTATATCATTTGAAACTTGAGGGTAAAAATTAAGAAAATGGTGCTCCGCTCGCTCAACAAAAAAATAACATAGTGTTGAATTAAATGGTTAAAATGTTATATTTCATGTTATACAAGATAATGAAAAGGATTAAATATTTTAAAAGAATGAAAGAAATAAACAAAGAAATAAAGAAATAAGATGAGAATTGGAAGTTGATTTATTCTCCATCAATTTCTTCATTATTTTCTTTGTTTGCTTTTAGGTCCCACAAGTGTTGTATCAAATCCATTTGCAATTGAGAGAAGGTGGCTTGATCCTTCATTGTTTGATAATTATCTAAAAATTCTTCAAAGGTGATTCTCCCACCTTCACCACCAGAAAAAATGGAGCAACCAAGGTGAGTTGCTTTCACAGGAACAAAGGGGTCCCTTTTTTCTTGCCAAAGCAACTAACCTTGGTTGCTCCATTTTTTCTTGTGGTGCTTGTGAGACCTCTACTTGCGTTATAACCGCTTCTGGACTGGTGTGATAGGCATAGTCTACATACATGTTGTGCTCATCCTCCACAATCATGTTGTGGAGGATGATACAATTTTTAATTATGTTTTTTTAAATTGTGATGCTTCCAACCTCGTGCCGGACGTGCAACAATGGCGAAGCAAGCTTGAAGTACCCCAAAGGCACACTCCACATCTTCTCTGTGTGATTCTTGCATCTTAACATAGTTCTTCTGGGCTGCTCCACAAGGCTGAGAGAAGGTTTTGACAAAAACTGGCCAGTCGGGGTATATTCCATTGGCAAGGTAGTATCCTTGATGATACTGGTGATTGTTGATAGTGAATGTACAGGTAGGTGCTTGTCCATTCAGCAGATTATCAAATAAGGTTGAAGTGTTGAGTACATTGATATCATTATGGTGACCTGGCATGCCAAAGTAAGCATGCCAGATCCACAAATCCTGCAAAGCTAAAGCCTCAAGGATGACTGTAGGTACCTAATAGAAGAACTAAGATGAGATTCAAAAATCAAATCAGAAGACAAAAAAAAGAAAACATAAGTTTTATTTTCCTTGAAATTTCCCGGCCCATCCAGCTGGCTAGTTTTTCCACATCCAATGCATGCGATCAAGAGATCCTAGCATGCCAGGAAAGCCATGTTTGGCACCTATAGTAAGTAGCCGGTCCAAGTCCACCATGGTTGGATGTTGAAGATATTCATCAGAGTAAATTGCAACTATTGTGTTGCAAAATTGATCCATACTTTCAAGGGATGTAGATTCTCCCATCTGTAAGTATTCATCTTTGCAGTCAGCGGCCCCAACATAAGCGAGCATTCACAGTGCACCAGTGATCTTGACTATTGGCCTGATGCCCATTTTCCCAGGTGCATCAGGCCGGTGAGTAAAATATTGACTTGAATCTTCCACCACATCAGCAATCTTCAAGCACAAACTTCTTGACATGCAGAATTGGCGTCTGAAAGTGGCATCAGAGTCGAGGGGATGGGGGGAAAAGTAATGAGAATATAGTCATTGGAAGCTTCCTTCAAAGTCTCTTAGCAAATCAGGATGCTTTCCCGGATGTGATCCGCCGTGTGAGGTGATTTGATGGTTAGTTTCATCTTCTAGGATTTACTTGGAAGCTTCAAGCATTCCACAGAGTTGGTTGTTGGATCTTAAGATTATTTTTTGTTGTCCTATAATTTCTTGAAGGATCATTGATTGTTTTTTTTCCATTCTGGGTGATAACTGGAGGACTTGATGGGGAAATAAATAATTTTTGTGCCAAGAGCTAAAAGTACACCCGTGTGGTACGGGAAAAGTTTTTTGATGGCCGCTATGACTGCGGCGTAGTCAAAAAAAAAAAAAATTAGCGGTGTGAGGCAGCTCCCCCGGTGGAGATGGTCTAACCTGTCCCAAATATAGCAACACTTAGCCCAATGAGCTAAATATTTGGATTTAAAACAGACCGGTACAGAGAAAAGGGGCCACCTAAGTTAACTCAGCTAAATTTTGGCTTTAGCTGCGCCCCAACCTACCCAACCTGTAAAGATGCTCTAAGATAAGGAGAGACATTAGCTTCGAGATATGCTGACCCAACAAAAGGTGTTTTGTGCTAGATTCCAATGAATATAGCAAATGAAACTTCCTCATTGACAAAATTCTGAAGAGCTAGATAGTACGGCCTGCCACTTAGCTCAGGATGTAACCGGGGCGGGTCAACCCGTATGGGACCCGTGACCCGGGGGGTAATGGGACGGGTTTGGGGACCACCTATGTAGTTTTTGACCCAACCCGCCCCGGGATGCCTAACTTTAGGGTCGGGTCTGGGCAGTCTTTAGCTCAATCGGGTTGACCCACGGGTCGACCCAATACTGACAGATTTCCAGGGACTATTGCCAATCAGAGATAAAGATATCTTCTTAAATATTTTCAATTTCCACCCTAGTCTACCTGCTCCACCATTTCTGCCAATGACCACAACTCGAAATGCAAAGGATGTACGCAAGAGGCCCCATCAAAATCTTGTAACTGAAAACCTTGCCTCAGACTCTCAATCGGTCGAAAATACCTCGGATATCGAAGTCACAAACAATCCAAGTACAGAAACTACTCAGGTTGACACGGCCAGTACCTCTGAAAACGCTACTGGAACCATCCCATCTCATACTGATCCATCCAAGAAAAGGAAGACAACGAGCCATATCTGGACCCATTTTAAATCAATTGGTGAAGGTATGCCTTTTCTTTTTCTGTTGAGTCCTCTACAATTTTCCAACCTGGTAATGTGGCTTTTTTTTATAATATTCAGGTTTGTCTAAGCGAGCAAGTTGTCAGTATTGCCTCACTGAAATGAGTGCCAAAAGCTCCTGTGGAACCTGTTGAAATTTCAGCTCTTATTTCTGACTCTCACGTCCTCAAGCTCTCACCTCAAGTTAAAATTTTATTCAATCTAAACTTTTCAGTTTAGTAATATGCTAATCAGCATATTGAAGTTGAAATATTAAAATATCTAGTCTTAAAGTAAAACAAAATTAGTTCTTCTTGTGTTGAAGTAAAACAAATATTTCTTCTTGTGTTGAAGTAAAACCATTATTATTAAAGAATCAATTGCATATTCATATTTGTAAATACTATAAATTTAGATTTATAAATAATAAAATGAAAATCATTGATTCAGGAAAAATTTCATCACTTCCTTCTTGATTCAATCCAAGTGCCTACACTTGTCCTTCCTCCTCTTTCTCTTCAAACATAAATCCCTTTTTCTATTTTCGCCCAGTCAGTCGAGCATTTGGCTAGTTCATCAATTTTCTTCTCAAAATTATAATTCTTGAGTCGAAAATTTCTTCAGAACCAGCCAAAAGCTCCTGTGGAACCAAGCATCTCTGGCGGCATCTGGAGCGATGCAGATCTTATGAATCAAAAGAAAAACAGACCCTCTTAAAATTAAACACGAACTCTGACTCCTCAACTTGAATATTCTCGCAAAAAGAATCCCGTGACATACTCACCAAGCTAATCATTGCCAACGAGAAAGCCTTCACCTCAGTTGAACATCCTCTCTTCAATTCATTCGTTGGCTTGTTGCAACCAAAGTTCAAGCTATTCGGCCGGGCCACTGTCAAGAAGGATATCATGGTGATGTTTCACTCTTTGAAATCAACTGTAGCTAAAGAGATAGTCGAAGTGGACCATATAGCCGTATCCACTGACCTCTGCACTTCATCAAGCCAGTCTGTTGGAATTTGAGGGCCCATCTATGCTCTCATCTTCTCCTTATTTTTATTTTTATTCTTCATTTTTATTCTTTTATAATTTTTATATTAAATCATGATTATTCATTGAATATCTTTTAAATCATACTTAGTATTGAACCTTATTTTAAATCATGCCTTGCATTAGAAATTATTATTTTATTATTTATTTAAATCATGCCTTGCATTAGACAGTACTATTTTTAATTATCTTTAATCATGCCTTAGCATTGACTATATTTAAATCATATTTTATATTGACTCAATCATTTCTATTATTAATTTCATATTTTATCATTAACAAACTTATCAGATCTTATCTTGTAGTTTGTTTTTATTTCATTCTATTTTGTTTGTTAAGCCCCTCTGGATATGGGTAGGGGGCTATCTTGTTTTCTATTTAAGTTTGACTTGACCCATGAAATCCAATTATTCAGTCAATCCACATTCTCTTCTCAATCAACCTGACTGGAGTCCAACCATACTTAGTTGCCCATCTCTTTTCTCAAATCAAAGTCTTGTAAAATTTATCACAGTCTTCCTTCATGGTTGTTTCAGCCCATTTCATCTCACCTGATTGGAACCTCAAAAAACGTTTGATCTTGTTCAAAGAGCTCCCTCCACCTCATTCTGGAGTTGGCATCGCTGATCAGCTCATGTTCTCTCTTCTTGAGTGGAAAGCAATCAACAAATAAATAACGCAGCAGTCAACTGGGTTCTTGCTCTCCTCAAAGAAAGAAGTCGCTCTCCGCCGGAAATGAACGGAAGGTTTTTTCATGTTAGATGCGCTGCAAACATCATCAACTTGGTTGTAAAGGATGGCCTCCATACCATTTCTAATGCAATAAATAAAATTCGAGCAAGTACCCATTTTATCAGAAGTAGTCCATCACGCAAACAAAAATTTAAAGAAATACTAGAACTCTCAGTCTCCACTATCAGACCCCAAGCACTTCCTTCAGTTGATGTTTCAACTTGCTGGAACTCGACGTATTTAATGCTCAAGTCTTCACTACCCTATCGGGAAGCATTCCTCAATTTATCGCTTCAAGATGCTAACTACTCTGATTATCCTACTGACAAGGAATGGGACGAGATTAAAATGATGAAAGACTTTCTTGAAATCTTCAACACTGGTAAGATTTTTTTTTCTTTTCTTTTTACAAGTTTTCTAATTTAACCTCAACATCTAGAATCTGATGTTTAAGCTGTTGAATAACATTTTTCATTTTTCAGCAACGTTAAAAATGGGAATGACACAGTACCCAACTTCCCATGAGGTTTAAATCAACATTTACCAGATCAAAAAACAACTACAGGATACCCTAGAATCACAAACCAGACACCTTGCTGAGATTGTTAAACCAATGCAAACAAAGTAAAATAAATATTGGGAGAAGATGGAGGATTTTGCTGGTATCAGTCTGGTCTTTGATCCGCGCTACAAGCTGGCCTTCCTTCAGTTTCTACTTTCAAACAAACTTGGTCTGGACAAAATAACAGTCACAAGTTGCATCCAAACAATCAAGGACAACCTCTATTCCAGGTATGATGAGGTTGCTTCAAAACAAAGGTCAGCCAAGCCAGCTTTGACATTGTCCCAAACCAATAGAACCGAGCGACTGGAAAAAAATCTTGAAGCAAAACAAGTTGCCACTGTGGAGCAATTCAAGGAATTTCTCGCTGGCATGAATACGATGCAATCAACTGGTGGGTCATCCAAGGTCGATATGTATCTTGGAGACCCCACCACTCCGATTGATGCCCCATCATTTGATATTCTCAATTGGTGGCACATCAATTCTCTCCGTTTCCCTACTTTGTCGGTTCTGGCCAAGAAAATTTTAATGACGCCAATGACATCTATTGCGTCAGAGTCGGCTTTCTCCACTGGTGGTTGGGTGTTAAGTGACTGAAGGAATTGCCTCAAGCCCAATACTCTTGAAGCCCTCATTTGTGCTCAAGACTGGATCAACACTAACAAGGGCTTTGGTGACAATGACATTGCCACCAAAGAAGAGGGAGCAGATTCCAACTATTTTTTTTTCTTATTCTGTATTATTATTTTTGGAAATCTAAAAAACACAAAAAATAAAAAAAAAGTTTTGTTTAATGAAAAAACAAAAAGATTTAAATTATAAATTATAAATTACAATACATGCTGGTAATTGATTTACATGTTAAATATCAAAAATAGGCAGAAATTATCTTATTTTGTATTTTATTATTCAATGACATTGCCACCGAAGAAGAGGGAGCAGATTCCAACTAGTTTTTTTTCTTATTCTGTATTTTATTATTTTTGAAAATCTAAAAAACACAAAAAATAAAAAATAAGTTTTGTTTAATGAAAAAACAAAAAGATTTAAATTATAAATTATAAATTACAATACATGCTGGTAATTGATTTACATGTTAAATATCAAAAATAGGCAGAAATTATCTTATTTTATATTTTATTATTTTGAAAATCTAAAACTAAATAAAAAATAAAAAAAGGTTTGTTTGATGAAAAAAAAAAAGATTGTTTATGCTAAGAATACATGCTGGTAATTGAAATACACGATAAAAATAGAAATAAATTCAGAACTTGAGAATTAAGGGAGATGACCCGACCCGGACCCATTTATAGTAGTTTGGGTCCGGGTGTGGGCAGCCATTTTCTCAAAACTGACCCGACCCGCCCCGGACCCATTTTGTAGCGGGTCGGGTTTGGGTACAATTTTGTGACCCGAACCCGGCCCGGTTACATCCTGACTCTTACACAGCGGCTCTAATTCCACCCGCGGGCCACGTAGTGTCCGACGTGGACACTACCATGTTTCACCCGAGCCTGAGCCGACGGTTAGAATCAGGTCGGGAAGACAATAGTAGGACGGGTTGGCTCCCCAACCCCGTATACGACCTGATTCCATCCCGCGCGGCCATCCACACCGTCAATTTTGCTCGACGTGCAGCCCGCGCGGTTTCACCAACACGTCGGCTGCTGGTTTCTCGGAAATAAAAAAAATAATAATAATAAATAATTTTAATAAAAAAATAAAAAATTAATTTCAAAAAAAATAAAAAAATAAAAAAAATAAAAGATAAATAAATAAAATAAATAATAATAAAAAAATAAAAAATAAAAAATAAAAAAAATAAAAAATAAAAAATA
>JNCO01006758.1:0-12726 GCA_000785685.1 Uromyces viciae-fabae | reverse complement strand
ATTTGAAAGAAGATTTTGTTAGTTTTGAAATGAAGAAGAAAGAAAGTGTTGAATCAGCTTGAGATGATATACCAAAGATTTAGATTGAAGATTATCTTGATGTGCAGATTGATGGTTGATTTTGAATTAGATAGTTGACATTTTGATGTTCGAAGTATTTTAATTTTTAGAAGTTCAATTCATTTGAAAGTTAAAATAAAATATGAAAGTTGAATAAAGGAATCTTTAAATTGAATTATTCACACCCCTGTGTTGTTCTGTAAGTTCAACATTTTATTACATTTGTTTCTCTTCTTTCTTTCCTTTTTTTTCTTTGTTTTTTGTTTTTTTTCCTTTTTTTATTTGTTTATTAATTTATTTTTATCTTTTGATTTCTGTATGTTGTTTCCTCTTTTTTCATTTTTTCCCTTGTTTATTTATATATATTTTTTGACTTTGTTTTCCCCTTTTTTTTCCCTTTTTTCTATTTTACATTATTATTTTTTTTTCCTTTTCTTTTCTACTATAATTCCCCTTTATTTTATTTATTTATTTATTTCTTATTTATTTTATTTATTTATTTACCTTTATTTTATTTATTTATTTCTTTCTTATTTATTTTATTTTATTTTATTTTATTTATTTTATTTATTTATTTATTTCTTATTTTATTTTAAAACATTTTATTTTGTTTTATTTTATTTTATTTTATTTTCTTGTTTCTTTTTTTTCTTTTTTTCTTTTTTTTTCCTATCTTTGTAAATTATTTATTTATTTTTTTTCATCTGTTTATTTCTTTGTTTGTTGCTTCCTTCTTTTTTTCCTTTTTTCTTCCTTGTTGATTTGTATTTTTTTTTTTGGCCTTTTTTTTTCCCTTTGATTTATTTTTTATTTTTCTTTGCTTTTTTTTTTTTTCTTTTGCTTTTATTTTCATTTATTTTCTTTGTTTTTCTTTGCTTTTATTTTATTTTTTTTCTCCTTCCTTTTTGTCTATTTTTTTTTAATCTTTTTTTTTTTTTTTTGTCATAGCTTTTCATCATTGGTTGGGTGTTGCTAAAACGACACCCATCCTGTGGTGTCGTTTACTAAAACAACGCCGCAAGATAATATTTTGGGGGGGGTGTTGTTTTTTACTAAAATGACACCCCCCCAAGCCATTTTTAACTAAAACAACACCCGGGGGGTGTTGTTTTTGTATTTTTTCCAGGTGTCTAAAATGACACCTGGTGAGGGATGGTTTGTACTAAAACAACACCTGGGATGTCGCGAGGTGAGCCTCGCAACGTCGTGACAACCCCGGGTGTTGTTTTAGTAATTTGGGGGCGTCGTTTTAGCACGCCCCTAAAAAAATATGAGAAAAAATTGGCGGATCGGTGGTTTGAAGGTTCACAGCTGCTTACCACCGCCCATACCAGCTTGCAGTGTGGCACACTGGACAAGGTGGAGGTAAACTGGGTCCCACAAGAGGTAAAACTAGTATTTGACTACCGGGATTGCCCTACAGCGGTGGTTATGCTCTTAAATAATTGTAATCACAAAAAACCATTGATAAATAGTAGATTTATTGAGTTTTTGTTTTTGTTATTGTTCTTCAGGGACCATTTTATTACAGTTAAATTTCTTTTTTTAATTAAATGTGTTAACTGTTCCCCTGAAAAACGTTCTGATACATGTATTTTTGGGAAATAATATCAAACAAACAATACTTTACCGCTACATGTAACTGTAGAGGTACATTCTTGATTGGAGTGTAGCAGTTTTTTTTATTTCAGTGTAGCATTTTTTTTTAATTGCAGTGCAGCACAGCTTGAGATTTTAGCTTCAAATTTATGAAGCTACACTACATGTGGGCTGAAATTTTGTTAGCAGAGGAAAAGCTCCACTAACATGCCACCCAAGCTGGACAGATTTTGCACTAACACTACGGTGGTTTTGGATAATTTTTTTCCCACTATGCTGAAGAATACTCGAAGCCCTTCAAAATTTAGCTAACACTGCAGTGCTCTTGGACTGAATAATCTGACACTGGGCTAACAAAAATGGGTCAAAAAGCGTAGTGTAGAGCAGCAACCCACTGTTGGTATGTATGACTAGACTAACACTGTTGAATTCTTGGATCCCATTGCCTGATGTTTAGCTGGATAATTATCATTTGTCAAAGAAGAACTTCTTTATTTTTGTGTAGCAATAAAAGCCCAGGTTGGAGGCAAAGGGGGAGCTGAGGCTAGAGAAGATTGTTCTAAACAGTCCAACCTGTCAGAAAAAAAAAATCTAAGTCTTGACTGGATGAGTTTTATTATTTACTCAATGCCTCTTGTAGCATTGGCAGATGATCTTTCACAGTTTGAATCTGGTGTTGGTTGAGGGTAAGGGTACAATTTTTTTTTGTTGAACTGAGAGCGGCATTGAAGAATTTTAAGATATTGACTGCGGTTTCCAAGGGTGTTTCAGTAAGTGTGCAAATCATGTAGTCATGCATGTGGGTAGAGGGGGGGATCGGGAACAGGGGATGGGGGCATGGCATGATCTTTTGTGTCTTGATTGATTCTGAAGGAAAAAATTGGTTCGAGTTCAAAAAGCAAATCCCCGAACTTGAGAAAGGATTACATAAATCTCACAATATCACTATATGGAATTATATCTTTAAGTACATACAAGCTTCGCTTCCCTAAGATGGTGCACAGAGTAAATCCATATTTCTTTTTTTTCTTTTGGTCGATTGGGTCTAGGTGAGACTTGTTTAATTAATTAAAAGGAAGACTGGACTCGTGAAAATACTTGAAACTTGGTTCGATGGTACATACCTGTTTTGGAATTTTTAGAGTATTTCCACGAACAATAATCAAACATTAAAAACACGAAATCACTTCAACAGGTACCATCACGGAAAGGGGACAAATCAAAAAATGAGCACTGCCACCAACTCATCCAACTCATCCACCACCAATCCAGTGATCAGCAACAACTCAGGAACAGGAACAGGAACAGGAACAAGCAACTCATCTTCAACAAATTCATCAAATACTAGCATTCCATCAAGCAATCCTTCTAGTCCCAGTCCTAGTCCTACTCCCACTCCCACCCCCAGTCCCACTCCTACTAGTCCTACCCCCACACCTACACCTACACCTACACCTACACCTACACCTACTCCCTCACCTTCACCTTCACCTTCACCCTCACCCACTCCTTCAACTCCAACGCCAGCCATCACAACTCCATCTGCGATTCCTAATTCATCTACCGGCTCATCATCAAACTCAACTAATCCGGGCATTCTCTCTCCTATACAAACTACAAGCCTACAGAGTCAGTCGGTCTCAATCCATTCCCCCGCTTTCATCTTCACTCATGCACCCTTTTTTTTAAGCTATTACCCGTAGCGATGGACAGACCTCCGTAATTGTTATTACTCGGACTGTCGCCCCACCCACCCCTACACCCAATCTCACTCCCAATGACCAACCCACGAACAATCAGAATAATAACAAAGGATCAGGCTCGAATGTTTTGCCCATCGTGATTCCCTGTGCTGTCGGTGGAGTCGTGGTTTTCATCGGTCTGGTACTTTTGGTGCGTTGGCTCAAGAATAGGTCCGCCGCAGCTCGTGCTGCTGAAGAAATTAAATGGCCTCAGGTCGTCAATTCCGACGGAGATCGAGCCGCGCTTTATCCGGAACCCACTCGTCCTGGCATGGGTCATGGGCTGGGTGATGAGGAAGGCGAAGATGAAGCACTTACCAACGCTGGAAGAGTCTCAGTCAACATGGCTGGAGCCGGTGCTCAATTCAATAAGAATTCATACTCCAGTCATCTTCCCTCCGGTGCTCCTCCTGCCATGTCCCGTTATCTCACTTCACCCGTTCAAGATCCTCACGGCAACCTACAAACATTTTATTCCTCTCATGCCTTTCAATCTCCTCAAATCTCGCATCCTCAAATTGCCTATGGTACCTACTTTAATGCTCCCTCTCACAGCAATAGGAACAATATTACTCAACCTTATTCGCAACCACCGCAAGTCATGACTGAAAACCTAACCTATCAATCTGATGGTACACTTTATGGACCCCGACCTATGCGTCAACAACCACAACGCCAACCATACGAACCCGTTGACCAAACCATGGACTATGACTTTGATCAAGAGAAGGAATACAAAGATGCTGCCGGGTCTGGGGATGCATATGCATTAGCGCCGGACATGTCTGAATATACAAGCAATGAGTTGCATCATTTACAAGCTCCCCAAAATCAAGATTCTTCCGCTCATAGCTCTCGCCCATCTGCCAATATTCATTCAGTTCGCCCCGATTCTACCCCCTCTCCTCCCAGTGATGACCACTTATACTATAGAAACTTTAGCAATCAGCATGATGATTTTGAAGACGGGCCCGAGGTTCCTCCAAGGAGATTGGTCGCTCTCAATCCCGATGAGCCTAATTAGTTATACCCACGATAATATCATTGCTAATTCGTTCCCTAAACTCTTCTTGAAATCTTCACTCAATCCTTTTGGGCTAAAAAGACAAATTTTTCAAGCGTTTTTTTGTTCACACAACATGAATTCTTGAGAAGCCTGATTTAATTTTTTGGGCTATCATTGTCTTTTTCATTAGCTATTTGAATATTTCTCAACCTGTGTCATGATCGCTTGTTTTCGCATCTCACTATCTCCATTATCCTGGTTTGTGGGCCGGTAGACGATGTTATGGAGGCTACTGTATACATAATCACTTTTACAACCCCATCTCAACTATCCACTCTCATTAAATTTCTGCTATTTCATTCAATTTATTCCTCACTAATCCAACTCGTCCTCACCCACGCTGTATCTCTTCTGTGCATGTCTTTCATTCAAATCTTTGATATTTTTTTTGTTTTTGCTTTACGTATATTTAATACCTATTCTTATTGTTGATTGGATGTATTTTTCCGACGTGGATACCCTCATCATCATCATGATCCAGTACATTCGTATTTTATTTTCTCCCCATGGATATTTGCTTGATCATTTTTTTTGTACTTTTCCTTGTTTTTTATTTATTTATAAAAAATAAGAATGGAAATTGGAAGCTTGAGTCGTTTCATGCTGTCTCCTGATTTGGAGATAGCTGGGCCGCCAAGCCAGGCTGGTCATGCTGTCAAGCCCGAGCTTGTCAAAGGCCTCTCCCACAGAGCCGCTGAAGGGGTTCGGATCACTTGATGATCCAAACTGCCCAAAGCCTTCCCACCCTCCATGCACCTTGGTGCCAAGTCCAGTCGGGACTCGGAACGACCCATCAAGCAATATCCTATATTCAACCACCCCTCAACCATCCATCACGATGCCTGCCGAAGAATCAATCATTGTGATCCCTCCCTGTATGGAAGTCTCTCTTCTATTTAAAAATAAAACAATTGTTGAAAGGTTAACAATTGTTTTCAATTTAGAATGAAAAAAAATCATCAAGCTAAAAACAAAAGAATTTTCAGCTTATGAACAAAACAATTTTGAACTTGAAGCGAAAAAAATGTTTTCAAATTAGAATGAATGGAAGTTAAAAATAACAAAATTTAATTACAAAAACCGATGGTTAATTTAGAAAGTAAAGAATTATACATTGGAAAACAAAACAATGGTGAAGCTACAGGAGAGTGCAGAAAATGATGCTCAACCTGAGTGAGAACCTTCATCATTTCTCCGGGAACCGTACATGGCCCAAACATGCCCTAATAAGTCTTTCTTGAGTTGATAATGTGCAGTGTAATATCTCATATCCTGATATTGGTGAAAAAAAAAGAGTAAAATGTGCCTGAATTTCTTGTTGCGGTTCTTCAATTGGGTCTCTCTGATCAGCTTGATACACAAGAAAAAAACCTTCATAATCTTCCACCCTTTCATCTTGTATGATTATATCGTGCAGGAGGATCACTGCATTAATGATGTACCACCGATTGTGTTCTTCCAAATACAAGCAGGATGTTTTATGATAGCAAATATTGATTGTAACACACCATATGCGCATTTGACATCATTGCAATAGGCCTGTTGAATCTTGGCAAAGTGCTGGAATTTTGGAAAGATTAAAAAATGAATGAAAATAATATTCATAAACAAAATTGCTACATTCAATCAAAAACATTGTTTGAAATTGACTATTTCTTTCGTTCCTTGAGAATGAGGTATAGTATGAAATATTTTAGTCCATTTAGAGTGAACCCCACCAGAAAGATAATATCCAACGGTATAATCAGTACTGTTAATTTGAAAATCAACTCTTGGCCCATTCTCATCTTGAATATCTGGAAATAAATGTGTGATTTATCTATCAAGTACATTGATATCTTTGATTGAACAAAAGAGCCAAAATTATGTGTGCCATATCCATGAATCATATAATGGTGCCACCGCTTTAAATTTATTGTTGTTACTTTGATTCAACATCAATATTATCCAAGATTTTCTGTTGGATAATTTTTCCATTTCCAATTTATCAAGTCTATTTATCCAAGCATCCAAGGGAACCCTCTTCTTTTTTTCCACAGTGAGAATTTAAGAAAGAGCCTTTCTTTTTGGAGAGAAAAGATACTCTTCTGAGTAGAATTCCACAATGGCCTGACAACATAATTCAAGGGAATCAATTTCAGTGCCTTCACCAAAAGTAAATCAGAAAATGATTTCAGACCAATTAAAAATAAAGAAAGATGAAATGAAGACAAAACCACCCATCCAGCAGGATTTTTCTGATGAGTCCCCACTGCATCCATTATAAGAATTTTAAGAGAGCTGGTGAAAAACCTATCTTTCCTGTAGTGTTACAATTTTTCTGAAAGTATGTTCAGCCACATGTGAAAGTATGTGTTGGAAGCTCAGGTCAAATTTTTAACAAAATAGTGAATTGGGGTAAGTGGAATCAGCCAAAAATTAATCCTGATGAAGTGTCAGATCATCTCAGAGATGTTGGTAATAGTGGGCCAGCTAATCTACTTGTAGTGTGTGGCGTAGGCTCAAGGGAAGGGGAGCTGGTTGTGTTGTTCCTTTCAATGATAAGAGAAAAGAGAAAAAAAAAATATATGTTATATATGTATATATAACAACACAACCAGCTCCCCTTCCCTTGAGCCTACGCTACACACTACAAGTAGATTAGCTGTCCCACTATTGCCAACATCTCTGAGATGATCTGACACTTCATCAGGATTAATTTTCTGCTGATTCCACTTACCCTGATTCACTATTTTGTTGAAGATTTGACATGAGCTTCCAACACATACTTTATATATATATATATATATACAGTTGCGCAAGGCATCCCGCTGTAAAAGGTTTTGGTTTTTGCCATGTCCAAAATGTTAGTCCAGAAATTTTCGTAAAATCTTGCTGCAGATTGACACTTTGCAAAAAGATTTTGCCCAAATTTTGGGCTTCTACACGCATACATACAACATACATAATAACCAAACTACACCACCATAGCAGTAAGGAAGGCGGCAAAGGCCCAATGAAAGCAAAGAAAATGCAAAAAGGAACAAAAAAACCAAACCAGAAAAAAATCAAGGACCAATACTTGGGAGACCATGCCTTGGAAAGATGCAGTTGGATTCAAAATTGAAGAAAGTTACAACAATGACTCCAAGATAGAAGAATTCAACCAGGAAAATGATGTTCTCCAGTACATGCAAGCTTCCTGTGACGACTTAACAACCAAAGAAGACAGCTCAAATGAGGATGATGACCTACCTCTCAAGATTCTTTGGCCAATTTTCTCAAACAACCAGAATGTAGATATGAATATGATCCAAGCTAGACAATAGCTCAACTCCGGAAAAATAGGCTATAAAAAGCCAGTCAACAACCCTTTTTCATTTTCAGGAAAGCTTATTCCTTGAGATCTTTATTGATTTTTGAGTTTCAAGAGATGGAGGATTTTTAGAAAAGAAAGATATTTGAACAAGGAGCAGGGAGCAAATTTTGATTGAGAAGATTTTTGTGGCTCAAACTCGATAAATTTTATTCCATCCAGATTTGAGAAAATATAAAGAAAAGACAGATGCCACAAACTGTGACATACAACAAACATGACAGAGATTTCTCACAGCTACACGTGAGAAGACAGACTGAGGTGCCACAACTACACATGGCACAAGACTAAAAATAAGCTAAAAGTCATCTTCAACAACTACACATTGAAGATAAAATAAAGCTAGTTAAAATAATCAACTACCACAAATTGATTAAATACTTGAACTACTTAATTAAATCCACAACTACACATGGATTAAAACCTGACTGAAA
Source organism: Uromyces viciae-fabae (assembly GCA_000785685.1). Classification (NCBI taxonomy): domain Eukaryota; kingdom Fungi; phylum Basidiomycota; class Pucciniomycetes; order Pucciniales; family Pucciniaceae; genus Uromyces; species Uromyces viciae-fabae. The sequence goes on along the minus strand of JNCO01006758.1, from coordinate 4,470 downwards.
TATTAGACTACCACCGCACATAGGCAAAACAAGAAAAGAATAGAGTGAAGAAAGGATTGAAGGATGAGAGTGGAGAAATGAACCAAAAAAACAACAGATTTAAAGGTTGATAAAAGGCGAACAAGTTGTCATCATGAAACACTTTTAAGACTGATTTTAGCTTGCTTTGTTGTCCTCGTGTAGTCTATTTATAGGGCTATGAATAGTAAATGAAGAAAAAAGAAAAAGAGCGAAATGCCGAATCACATCTTTGCATGAGAAATTTCAACAATGACCATGGTTCATGAACAACATGAGTCCAGTGATGGACTCCTCATCTCCAAAATGAGGTGATTAGATTTTTTTTCATCATCAAAGACCTAATCAGACCCGTTTCCGCTTTCGGCCTATCTAATTGGGACTACTTGTTTTTGCATTCATTCTCCGAATTTTTAGAGGTAAATCTTAAATTTTTGATGAATAATAACTTGATGAAATTAACAAATGTCAAGATGAAGTTGTGCCATTGCGTGTATGCGGTGAAAATTACTTTTGCTCTGACACAGTTGAAATGATCAGACGCATGCGCAGACACCACAGCGCAAGTTGCGCGGTTGCTGCGACTTCACCGGACATGCAAGCGTCGGAGTGACCTGTCGGATTGAGTTGAACCGTCAACTTCAGGTAAGGAAACATTCAAAACCGCAACGGCATAACAGGTACCTTGCCATTGCGGATGTCTCAGAAGACATCAGAGGAAATGCATAAATGAAGGGCAATCAGACCATCTTGAGCTTGTATGAGAAGCGTTTTCCCAATATGTTTTTAATGGTTAAATCGTTATTAATCAGCACCTACTGCATATCACTGATTTCCTGCAGTTTTCCTAATCAGCTAAGTTAGTAAAGAATGGATGATTGAAATTTGATGATCCCGATCCAAATATGAAGGGAATGATCGACCAGTGATAACTAAATCTCTTTTCTTTCCGGTTGAAAGAAAGCTACGAAATATTACTCTCGGATCCAAGTAAATTGGAGGCGACTCAACACCCAGGAAGCGATGAGATCATACAGAAGACGATTAATGCAAAGGAGAATGGAGCCTCGCGACATGGTAAAAATAAAGAAGATGATAATGCTGATGATCTTGATCGAACTAAGAGTACCCCAACCCTTTCTATAACGACTTCAGATTTCCTTAGCTCTCAGACTTTACATCCATCTAAGCATCAAATAGATGTACCTCATGAGATAAATGTGCCTCATGGGATATATGAAACTTATGGGGTTGATGTATCTCATGAGATTGCTTATGAGCAAGAATCAATTTGTGAGTCTATCAACGCCAATCTTACAAAATTAGCAAAATTTAGCTGATCCAACTTGTAAAAACAGCTCAAGGAGTTTCCCTGGAGAAAGATTTTCAAAAGATTTCGAATTGGATTTCTTTTCTTCGAAAAGGTGTAGAAAATTGGAGACACGCCCAACAGAGCTATAAAATGGACGGATGCTATAAGAGATTGGAGATTCTACAAAAAGCCTTGCAAGAAATCGACCAATTACCAAAACAAAGGCGACGACTTGGAGATTTGGGTGAGGTTGTATTAACACAACCAGACACAAAACCCTCTTCACAAATAAAAGGTCTTCGAGCGATATTAGAATCATCTTCACCTATATCGCCTAAGCCAGTGTCAGCAAGCACCATGTATTCCAGGATGAAATTGGGAGACAAAATTGTGAAGGAATTGGGGAAGGTCTTAGCAATTGATGAACAAACGCTAAATCAACCTATTTGGGTCTACTTCGAGCGAACAGGCTTAGATATAATTGATTTTCTGATCAAGTACGACTTCGTAGGACCAGAAGTTGTCAGAGAAACTTTCCATGAGCTTGACGTGGTAGCAAGCATTGTGAAGTATACCACATTGACGTATGACATTGAGGATGAGAAATATATGAGGGAGAGTTTTTGCTCTCACATGACGGAGAACTGGTTTTGGAAATACCGGCGTGATTCTTTCAATGGTAAGATCTTAATCTATCCAATCTGAAGTAGTCAATGGCATCAGCCGATATTTTTGCTTGATTTCATGGTGACAATGACAGTTCTCAGTAAGAAAGAGGAAGGAATCATCAATTTCTACACGGTGCTATCCACCATGGAGGATATAGTCGCGGGGCATTATGAGGAGGATGTGGCGCATCAAGAGAAGCACTATTTCGAAAGTTCGTCTATGATCGATAGATTATGGGAAAGATTGGGAGTGAAAAAGAACTCAAACAAAGATACCACTAGTGGCCAAGAACTCGGAGAAAATGATACCCAATCAGCCTTTCATGATGATGTTCACAAGATAATTGATCTCATCCTATTGCGGTTAGATCCCAAGTCCACCGATCCCATTGAAATTGACTTGGGAGTTTGCAGATTACTTGTAACTTTACTACAGCTAATGTAAGAATATATTATATCCCCCCAGTCATTGAAGAGTGTTGCAAAAATGCATCCTAGATTTCAAGAATTCGATAATGGATTTCGATTAATCGCGGAGATGTTAAAAATATCTGAATTAGCAGAGCAAGCACATAGCTATCGGATAACTTATCCGGACATAATTATGCATAAACCAAGCTTCTTACAGCTCAATAAATCTATCATCGATGGTGCGATCAAACAATTGGAACAAATATTGCCAAATTTTCACAAGAATTTGACGGGTGAAAATAAAGCTGTTTGGTCAAGAGACAAAATGCACTTTAGCGCTCTTCTGGAAAGGTATGGCCGATTATTACAAAAGTTAAGATCCGAATCCAAGTATTTCTTCCTCTAGTGTATATACCTATTTTCTCCTTTCATGTCAATCAATTTTTATTTTGATTCTTTCTTCTGATTATAAGCATCACTATGCATTCCATTCGGGGTATCCTGTGAAGTTCCTTATTTTTTTTTTTTTCAAAAAAAAATATGATAAACTTGACTATTTTATTGTTTTCTCTGACAACTCTCTGTTGAATTTCTATCAGTTCATCCCACCAACTTTCTTCACTTTATTTTATTTGTCTTTAATTTTTATTCAATCAAACTCTTCAAATATTTTTACTCTAGTACAAACTCAAGTAAACTCTAGTGCATCAAGATTAATCAAACTCAAGCAGCCTCAAGAGCCAGAAGTCCCTAGTTTGATTCTATGTTTTTATGTTTCTATGTTTTTTGTTTAAGTTTATTAATCTATATTGAAGTTAAAAAGATTGGTCCCTCAAGATTAACATCCTTGGGCCTGTAAGTCGAAATACATTTTATTTACTTTGTTGTCTAGAAATTAAATAAGATTCAATTTAAACATTGTCTAGCTCAAAATTAAATACTGGTATTTTTCTTTCTCAATCTTCTTTTATTAAACCCTGTCTATCTTGGCAGGGGGATTACTTGTTTTTCTTTTCTATTTCAACTTCTCCTTTCTGAGCGGAATTAAATCATTGGTTCTTCCCTTGAAAATCCAGAGCCTTTCCTAAACTTATCTTATGTCCTTCAACCATCTAATTTGAGCCCATCTCATAATCATAAACTAGGGTATTGGGAGGCTGCGCCGCCTTACGGCAGTTGGCCACATACCTATGCATAGCTCACTGTGTTGAGTTTTTAATGGCTTATTTACGTTTTCCAGGGGGTTCCTTTTCTCACTGAGTTTAATCACCCCTTGCTCTACACGCGTCTATCAGTAGCTATTTGTTACCTGCTCAATTTCTTCTTAAAAAACAAGAATCAAGTCTTCAATCCCAAAGTCTTCAATTACCTCAACTTCAGAATCAGGAGTAAAACTAGTAAAGTAATCAAATAAACTTTATCTTACTCTACACTTAACTCATTCTAACTTTTCATCCTCTCACTTCAAGATTCTAGTATCCTCTCTGTCTAGAATCACTTCAAGGATTCATAATTTGAATATTCAATTTAGTGTTCATCACTACTGTTTGTTCCTTATTTCTCATTTCTTTTCTATCTCTTGTGGTTTGAAGTCCAAAAACAACCCTTTATTTATCAATCATTTCTTGTTTTCTTATTTTCTTTTTTTCTCTTATTAGTCTGCTTCATAATTCTTTGCATCTGATCATCAAGTCCATTATTATTTTAAAAAAAGATTCATAAAACTTATTTGTAGTGTTTTGTTTTAGGGCATTGCTGAATTCACGCGGTCGGCCCGCAAACTCACGCGGTTTCGACCGCCCGCGGACCGACCACGTGCACGCGGTTTTCCGCAAACACACGCGGTTTTTAAACGGCATGTTTGTGAAAAAATAAAAAAAGGAAAACATTTTGGGGGGTCCAAAAACCCCAAAAAATATTTATCAAAAAAATTCATGGGGTTTTCGACCCCTAAAAAATTAAATGAAAAATAATAAAAACAAAAAATCCATCTTTTTTCTTTCTTTTCTCTCTCTTCCGTTATTTGATTTTTCTTTTTTTTTCTTTTGTCTGGTTTTTTTG
>KN362603.1:0-12244 GCA_000785685.1 Uromyces viciae-fabae | reverse complement strand
TTTTATTTATTTTTTTTTCATTATTTATTTTTTTATTTTTTTTATTTAATTATTTTATCTCATTCTCAATCTCAAATCAAACCTCAATCAACTTTTCAATCAACTTAACTCAAACCAATCACTCATCAACTTAAATTTTCAATCTCTTCAAACCTTTCCTTCCAAATTCCTTGGTGAGAAAACAATACATCACATTCTTATTATGATAAAAATCGCAATTACTAATGCTTCAATAAATAGTCTCAATCTCAAATAGTTATCTCGTATTGTCTCAAAATATTGTCTAAAAATTCACATAAAGAAATACTTGTTGGTTTTCATTTTTATTTTATTTTCATATTCATTTTTCTTAACAATATTTGTTGACTCTATGTTTCAGAAATGCTGGTCCTCTTTTTAGCAATGAAATTCTAATTCGATCAAATTGAAAACTCTTAGAAATCTCACTAGGAAGGATGAAGAATGGGTATGGAGTAATTCTTGTGAAGAAGCTTTTGTTAAATTAAAAGAAATAGTAGGAAAGGACATTAATCTAAAGAAAATAGATTATTCTGAAGATGCTGGGAAAATTATTTTTGGCTGTGGATTCAAGTTCAATTGCTGCTGGAGGAGTGCTTAGTCAGCAAGAGTTGCAAACAGGATTAGTTAGACCAGGTTTATATGAATCAATTGTTTTCTCACCTGTGGAGTCAAGATATTCTCAATCCAAGTTGGAGTTATGTGGAGTAGCTAGAGTCCTTAAAACGTTCCAGACCATTCTCTGGGGTCAGAAGTTTGAACTACAAGTAGATGCTAAATCTTTAATAGAAATGATTAACTCACCCTCTTTACCAAATGCTCCCATGACTAGATGGGTAGCTTTCATTCAATTATTTTCTTTTGAAATTTTTCACAAAACTGGGAAAACTTTCACTTTACCTGATGGACTATCTAGAAGACCTGTGGTTTCAGAAGAAGATGGATCAGTTTTGGATTTTGATGAAGAGGAACCTATAATTAAGGCTAGTTTTGGACTCACCACTTTCAGCTTAGAGTCAGAAGAACCTTTGGAATGGGAACAAGAAGGGTATTGGATTGACATGAAGTTCTATTTAACAAATTTCAAGAAACCAGAGACATTAGAAGCTAAAGAATTCATCAAAATAAGAAAGAAATCAGTAAACTTTTATCTGCAACAAGGGAAACTAATGAGAAGGCATTCACCACAACCCCAAATAGTTATTTCCAACCATGAATATCAGTCAGACTTGTTAAGGAAACTTCATGAGGAGATTGGCCATAGAAGTGTGGAGGAAACTTGTGCAATGGTTGTGTCAAGATTTTGGTGGCCAAGTCTAAAGAAGTGTGTTAAATCCTGCGTTAGAAGTTGTGAAGTCTGTCAGAAGAGGAGCTCCTTGATACCTAGAGAAATTAGACATCCTACTGGAAAAGACTCACTTTTTGGAAGAATAGCCTTGGATGCTTGCCATATTAAAGCTGGATAATATAAGTAATTAATTGTGGCAAGGGATGATCTTTCTGGTTGGCTTGAAGCTGCTTCATTGATTAAATTAACTTCAGCAGCCATTGAAATATTCTTACTAAAAACATGGGTTTATAGATTTGGTTCAATCAAGGTGGTAACTGTAGATAATGGTCCGGAGTTTAAAGGAGATTTTTTTACAGCTGTCAAAAGTATTGGGGCCATTATGAAGAACACTACTCCATACTATCCAGAAGCTAATGGGATGATTGAGAGGGGAAATAGGACTATAGAGGATGCTTTGGTGAAACTCTGTGGGGAATCTGGAGGGAAATGGGTAGAGTATTTGCCATTCGTATTGTTTTCAGATAGAATTTCAACCAAAAGATCAACTGGATTCTCACCTTATGAATTAGTATTTGGGAAAATGGATGTTTTACCAGTGGATCTAGAAATGGACACCTATTGAGGAACAGATTGGTCAGAAATTAGGACAATTGAAGAACTCTTGGTGGCCAGAACCAATCAACTTGCAAGAAAAGAAGAAATTTTACATCAAGCTCACCTTAAAATGATGGAAACAAGGAATTATTCTGTAAGATACTGGGACAGAAGAGTGGCATCAAAACTTAGAGAGCCTTTGGAACCTGGAACCTTGGTGTTAGTCTACAACAAAAGCTAGAGGATCAGTGGGGACAATTTTTTTCAAATAAATGGAATGGTCCTTTCAAAGTTAATAAAAAACTTACTGGTGGTTCTTATATCTTGGAGAAATTGGATGGAACTGTTTTGAAAAGGTCCTTTGCAGCATCCCACATCAAAAGATTTTTTACTAGAGGAAGGAGTCTGGAAGAAATTTTGTCTGAAGAAGATCAGCAGTTATTTGGAGAAGATGAAGACTTAATTGATGAAGTTGGGGGAGGTCTTGAATAATTATGGACTCCTTAGTATGAGTTTAAACTGCTTACATTTCATTTTTTTTCTGTTCTTTATCTGTCTCTCTAAAAATAATATTCACAGTTCATTCAGTCATATCACCACAGTTTACAAAAATAAAAAAAAATAAAAAAAATAAGAAAAAAAATAAAAATGAAGAAATAAATAATAAATATGAAAAAAATAATAATAAATATTAGAAAAAAATTCTCAAATTATTCATTGGTCTCTTTTCTCTTTTTCAAAAATTTAAAATTAGTTCTCCTTCTCATAGCATAAATAAAGATATATATATATGAAAAAAATAAATAAATAAAGAAAATAAATAAATAAAAAAAATAATAAAAATATTAATTAAATAAATATTAAATAAATTGAAAAAATAAATAAATTGAAGATAAAAATAAATTAAAATAAAAATCACTATAATTCATCAAATAAAATTACTCATCATTTCACATTAATTTCTTTTAATTAACATTTCAGAATTTTTTTCAATTCAAGATTTTCTCTCTCTTCTCTCATAATCTTCAATTAGGCATTCACTTTTGGGTTTTGGGCACTGGGAGCTTTTTCAAGAATTCATTCAAGGTTTTTCTTTATAAAGTAGTTTTTTATTTCATGTACTATCAAAGAAAACAAACAAGATCAAAATCTGCAAATTCAAAAACAAAAAAATACAAAATCAAGACAAACAGCATTTATTAGTTTCAATATCATTAAAAATAAGAATAAAATGAATGAATAATAAATCTATAAAAAAAAATAACGAAAAAATAAAAACTTACTTAAAAATAAAAAAAAGGAAGATCAATCTTTATCTTCAAGTGAAGGCACACCTCCACTTGTGTAGCTGAGGAATAAGGGTGAGCATACAATCAATATAACATCGTTAAATCAAAGAAAAGAAAGAAGAAAAAAAAACATTAGCTGATTACAAAACACAAAACATAAAAACATCAAATGAAAGTATACATAAACACACATACAAGACAAATTCAGCCATCTTCATAAGCAAGACAAAATCAATAACATCACTAACTTAAACACCCAGACCAAATAGATACATATCGTTATTATTCAGGTAAAAAAAAAAAATGAAAAAAAAAAAAAATGAATAATGACTTCAAACAATGAAGAAAAACAACTCAAACAATACCTAAATTCTAGGGAAAAAAACACTGAAGTCATGGGTCACCTAAACACCAAAGCATAGCAATCAACAACAGCAAAAAATAAAATAAAATTGAATTAAGTTATAAATTCATACAAAGTCAGTCATTGAGAGGTAGCAAAAAAAAACAAAACAATAATGTACTATCATCATTGCTGTGCATTGAGATATGTCCAAAGATATCAGGTTTTTCAAACAAGACATTGAAATCAGTCAATCTTTTGTAAACCAAATCAAGGGGGTAATTGATGATATTGGCGAACTGAAAATGTACCATTTTAACATACCTAAAATCCAAATAAACCCTTCAAGTCACATTGTCAAAAGAAAAAGACAATTCCTAACATAACATAAATCTTACATCAATGGGCAAACAGAAGAATCACCAGAATTAATATATAACCATCAAAACAACTTATCTGGTTTGTTTTTTACCATTGGTCCCAGGTTGAGGACAACCTTATAAATTGAGGGAGGAGCGAAATGGTGTATCACAAAAAAGACTCAATTTGAAAATTATAGAGTGCGGGAGCGTGAGTTGTCCCAACCGCAAAGTATTTAACAGCCGTGGGTGATTGCAAAAAATTGCACATTGCCTGCGGCTGGCATGACTGCGGTATGCCAATCACCCGTGTATTTATAAAATTTAAGCCCTCTTGTGTAGGCATGGCACGATGGGCAACTGCAGCTGGTTGTACCGTAATTGTTGTGCCAAAAGGTTTTATTGCAATAAGGCTTCAATGAAAAGTGCAGGGCATTGCACGTTGGTCGTGCCATATTGGAGTGGTTTCTTGCATGAGGCCGCCATACCAACTCTTTTTGTTTGTCTCAAAAGTGATGATTGCAATATTGGCTGCAATGTGTTTGTGATGAAAAACGTTTTGATTGCAATTATGGCTGCAATTTGTCTCTAATAATGATGGAAAGCTATAATTGTGGCTCTCACAAACAACACACATGTTTGGTTTCTGCCAAGTATCAATGACTTTTACCATCTCTTATCCAGGGGCGTTATCAAAAATCATAAACAAGTAACCAAGACCTCAACCGCCTCTTCCCAAATGGTATCGATGAACGTTGATAAGAAAACTACATCTTCTGGAATATAGCTATACATTGTGCTTGAGCTCAAATATTGAGCCTATTGCAATGGGAATATTCAATGGCTTGAGGCTCACGCATACATTTTCTCTATTGGGTTCACCGACTATATAAAAGGATCACACAACACCAATTGGCTGAAACCTCTTCCGATACTGTATGGATATTTGATATGACTGAGTTTCCCCTTTCCCACAACGTATGATTGGTCACAATTGATTGGCCATATCACAATGATAAGTGTTTGCTGACACTTTCAGATCCAATATCAATAGATACTAGCCCTCTCCACAAGCGCAATATCCACTGCCTATATCCTACGTATGGATATATCCTTCGAACAAGAGCCATTTAGACAGGTAGGATCAATTAACTTTTGTTAAATCAAAAGGCAATTACTTTTTATCCTAGGCCCACTAGCCAAAACACTTTAAATAGCGGAAACCTCTTTCTGAATGCTTCCTACCAAAACTCTTGCAGTACTCAGGTAACTTCCATTGCTCAAACTTATCATCCAAAAAAGAGGCCTCATTAGAAATGTCAGGACCAAGGCAATTGTCCAATCCAGTCCAATTCCACGGCGTTATTGAAGTCGTTGAACTGGTGAGTCCTTGCAGACGTTCTGATTGCTGATTGCCAGTACAATCCAGCCCTAAATATTTTACTGTTCCTCTTTCCGACTGAATAGCTACCCGCCAATATTCCAGCTGGAACCCAATATGGCTTCTCTTTGGCCATTAACTCTGTGCAAATTGCGGGAGCGGATGCTTCCTCCCCTCGAGAAGTGGTGATTACTCTTATCACCAACACTTCCAAAGATCAGCAGCTATAACCTGGAAGACTATACTCTGGGTCCTTTAGACTCATTAAAGTATCGGATGCGGATACATTTTTTGGTTATTACATAACACAGATGCCGGTCAACTTGATGGCCGCTACCAATTACCAAATACCACTCCAAAACCATCTCACAATACAAGGCTTAGGCGTGGTCATATCACAAGAAAACATCGTTTCCCCAACTGGGAACAAATATTTATCCTGCTGCATCATGAATGCCGATTAGGCTGCTCAGGTGAGTTGGGATTGGTTGTGTGTCTCTCAAGTTAGCTGCATAACCTATAGACGCTTCTGGAACATTTATACTAGGAACGTACTATTGTAAACTTCAAAATCATTTACAATATTTTCAAAAAGGGTTTGACAGCAAAATCAGTGGGCCTCTTTCAAATGGGACCCGAGCTCATGGTATCTGGAACTTTGATTGATTGGGATGACACTGCTGATACTTTTATCGTTAATGTTTGTACACCCGCTACCATGACTTTGCAAAGTCATTTGATTGTTTCACTCATAATCATCCCTTTTTTTTCAGATAACTGGTGTGAGAGTTACTGGTGGTGCGTCTTCTGGTCGCAGAAATGTGAATGTTGCAGCTGTTACACCGGACAACAAAAGCAGTGGACGGCGTTTGTAAGCAATTGTGCACTGCTGGTATTAGAACAAAACCTTACTAACACATGGGTTTAGGGTGAAGGTTGGCAGTGCACAAACAAAATGCCCAAGAAAAGAAACAGATCCCGTCAACTCAGACCCCACCCAGCCTCCATCTGATGATGGTGGTTACGCAACTACCATTAGTTCTAGTCAGGGAGCCGTGCGGGAGCGGATGCTTCCTCCCCTCGAGAAGTGGTGATTACTCTTATCACCAACACTTCCAAAGATCAGCAGCTATCACCTGGAAGACTATACTCTGGGTCCTTTAGACTCATTAAAGTATTGGATGCGGATACATTTTTTGGTTATTACATAACACAGATGCCGGTCAACTTGATGGCCGCTACCAATTACCAAATACCACTCCAAAACCATCTCACAATACAAGGCTTAGGCGTGGTCATATCACAAGAAAACATCGTTTCCCCAACTGGGAACAAATATTTATCCTGCTGCATCATGAATGCCGATTAGGCTGCTCAGGTGAGTTGGGATTGGTTGTGTGTCTCTCAAGTTAGCTGCATAACCTATAGACGCTTCTGGAACGTTTATACTAGGAACGTACTATTGTAAACTTCAAAATCATTTACAATATTTTCAAAAAGGGTTTGACAGCAAAATCAGTGGGCCTCTTTCAAATGGGACCCGAGCTCATGGTATCCGGAACTTTGATTGATTGGGATGACACTGCTGATACTTTTATCGTTAATGTTTGTACACCCGCTACCATGACTTTGCAAAGTCATTTGATTGTTTCACTCATAATCATCCCTTTTTTTTCAGATAACTGGTGTGAGAGTTACTGGTGGTGCGTCTTCTGGTCGCAGAAATGTGAATGTTGCAGCTGTTACACCGGACAACAAAAGCAGTGGACGGCGTTTGTAAGCAATTGTGCACTGCTGGTATTAGAACAAAACCTTACTAACACATGGGTTTAGGGTGAAGGTTGGCAGTGCACAAACAAAATGCCCAAGAAAAGAAACAGATCCCGTCAACTCAGACCCCACCCAGCCTCCATCTGATGATGGTGGTGTGGAAAGATAAACCGTGTCCGCACACAAATTCGACTCTCCGCAGGTTCCAGAACTCAATGATTCCGCTTAGATGGACTGATGGACCAAGATCTAAGAGAAACTTACGCTCTAGACTAAGAACCCCAAACAAGTTGGCCCTTTCTTATTCCCTCGCGCTTCCGCAGTTTCCCTCCCTAAGGTTCTTGGACAAAGATTTTCCCGATGATGTAAATGAAAATGAAGACTCGTAATCCTATCTGGTTCCTTCTTTTTAAAGATGTGTTGTATCTCTCTTTCTTCTAAAGTATATCTATATATATATTTCTCTATTTACAACTTTTCCCTCACTCCCATCCCGCGCCCGATTCTTCCGCAGCCTTTTGCCCCTATCACCAATCCCGCATCCGCCTTACTTCCGGAACCCTTACCGCCGACCGTCGTCACCCTACTTCACGCAGCCCACCGGATCGGATCGTTATCCGCTGAACGATCCGTTCCTTCCCCTGCTATTCCGCAGCCCTTAACATTGATCTACCCCGCAGCACCTTCCTGAGTAACCCACGTCTGATTGCCTAATCCGCATCACCGCTCAGCCCCCGTAAATCGTAGATTCCACTTTTCCCTCCGCATTTGGTATATTCTGAGGCGATCAACTTTGCAGATACTTTCCACCTTCGTCCAAAGCTTTTGATCAGCTAGCACGATGCTTTTCCCTGCTCCGCATGCCTCTCCACCTTCGCCACCGTTCCCCAACACGAATATAAGTTCCACATCAACTCAGACCCCACCCAGCCTCCATCTGATGATGGTGGTTACGCAACTACCATTAGTTCTAGTCAGGGAGCCGTGCTTCCCCGTAATGGAACTTGTGAGGCCCTGGAGCCGGAGGATGGTGAGGTAGTACTTGATGTACACCCCGCTCACATTGACACTTTCATGAAGAAGCGCAAGCAGGCGGAGGTGCTTGCCAATGCGGCCAGGCAACTCAAACAAGGCCGCTAACGGCTGCATTTATAAAGCCTCAAGTTGGCTCAAATGGTTTTCATCCTGAGGCTCATAAGGATCTACCCTGTACTCATGTCCACTTGAAATTTTTTCTATTTTGTACAACCTTTCCAGCTATGGGCCGCGGCCTATTTGTATGACTGTTTCCAAGAAACTTCATTTTGTACTTCTGCATAATAATGTGAAAATTGGAACCCAATTGTTTTTATTACAAGTGCCTATAGTATCTGAAACTCACATGAAACAAGAACCAGTGTCTTTATGGCATAGTTTGAGATTGTGATTGCTGTTTTTTCTGTGTTTTTCCCGTTTGTAAAATAAAAATGTGGGCCACGGACAATACACTTCCCAAAAGCAAATACCTAGCATTAATTCAACATACCCAACAATGGCAAGTGAGTTCAACCGTCATCAAGTCACCAACATACAATTGACTATGTGAGCATCAATTTTTCTGCAACTTTGAGCTTTCTGCTGATTCCCTTCTAGCAACGGTGATCCCGGCCTTGAAGCCGATTCAGATGGCACAAATAATGAGCAAGTCCTTCGCGCCCGCTGGCCGCTTTCAATACCTTTGAACCTTGGGCTTAATGATGATATTTGTTCATCATGTGGTGAATCGAACTGGAAATGGGAGCGACTTCATCGGGAATTGCTGCACTCCTCCAGTTGTTACAGTACATGCTGTCGCCAGGGTACGGTATTGTTGCCATGGGAGCAACCAACAAACGAGGGTTTAGACCCATTCATACAGGAGTGTTTTTATTCTTATAATAATCAGGGTAAGCATTTAACTCAAGTCTACAGTTTGCTTTGTCAGGACTCACGCAAATGATCAATATAGAATATAAGAATTTCAGGAAGAGTACACGGTTGTACAACAACCTCCTGTCCTTCACTTCACTAGGGGCCCATACCGACACAGTTGTTCAAAGAGGCCGTGTACCTTTTTGTTTTTGAGTGCAAGGGGAATTGCACCATTAAATCGGGCCCATATACCCTGATGAGGGTGAATCACTGAGCTTTGTTCAAATATTTATCCTTCATGGTGCAGAATATCCCACCTACGGCCCTGCCCAGCACTTAAGTCAGAACCTCGACAGCTTGATACTACGGCAATGGAAACAGTGGATGTGTGATCACAACCCCTACACACGACTGTATACAATGGCCCATGATATTATTGGAGAGGCCCCGGAGATGACAATCCCTATTTGTGGTCTACAAAGCACCCACGCTAATGCAAAAACCTACAACCGTCCAACCATAAGCAAAGTGGCAATGGTCATTGGTGGTAGTTGTAGGGATATTGCACCTCGCAATATCATACTCCAAAGACGTGGGGGAGTGCTACAAAGGGTGTCAGACTTACACTCGGGCTACCTGGCACTTCGCTATCCGATATTTTTTCCCTATGGAAAGCAATATTGGCATATTAGGCACAACGTCACTCGAGTTGATAGTGAGTTTATTGAATCATTGAACATTTGATGACAGAAGGCTTACCAGTATCCCCTTAAGGCAGGAGCCAAAGTGTGTCACAACTCAAGTGGTATGCATACCTCCTGTTTGACCGCAATAACCAGGCCAACATAATTTTGCGATCAAAGAGGCTATTGCAAGAATTGATAGTTGATCTTTATATTTGTATCGAGCGCTCTAGACTCCAATTTATTTGACAATCCCAGGCACAACTTAAGGCTGATATGTAAAAAGGATTGGTAGAAACTGTGGAGGCTGAAGGCTCAATTGATGGGCGACGAGTTTTACTTCCTTCAACATTCATTGGAGGGCCGAGGGCCATGCTACAATTATACCAAGATGCCATGGCCCTGGTGAATCAATTTGGAAAACCATTGCTTTTCATAATGAGGACGGCCAATCCCCACTGGTCTGGACTTCAAGCCATTTTGGCTGACAGACAGGAACCCAGTGATCGGCCTGATTTGATTGCAACCATCTTTCAACTCAAATTTAAACTCCTATTGGATGATATTCAAAGAAATAAACGATTTGGTCCTGTTGCATCATACATTTATACGATAGAATTTCAAAAGCGAGGTCTCCTGCACGCCCATTTGATTGTCACGCTGTGAGACTCTCAAAGAGGCTAAATTTGATTTTAACCCTTATAGCAGAATTTAGGGAAGTATGATGGAGTGAAGACTCTGCATTCCTGGGGTGACAAGAGAGTCTGAGAAGGATTTAGTGATGGGTATGACAGGGATCAAGGCTACACCTGTTGATGGTAAGAAGATTAGAAGTTTAAGAGAGTGTTTCCAGCACTCAGATTTGGTTTGGAAAAGAAAAGGGGCCTGACAGCAGGATAGCTGTGGGAGCAGGGGATATGAGTCAAGTCCTCTGTGGCTCCTTTTAAGGAAGGGGAATAATGTGAGCAATGGCTACACACCGAAGGGTTCAATGAATGTAGGTATTTATTTCTTTAGTGGTATGTATGTAAGTGTTATTTTAGGGGGGGAAATGTCCAGGGGGACTTTTTGATTAAAATTCTCTGCTGATCAGATTAGATCGGATTAGATAGAATAGGTTAGATCAGATCAGGGGGAAAACACTGAGGAGAGAGCTCCTTATATAGACAAGTTGGGGTGAAAATAGGGTACAATAAGACTGGGGTTTCAGAAGGATTTACAATGCACAAAATTTTCCTTGCATGCATATGTCAAAGCCCCTGCATGATGATGTGACTGTGTAATGATGTAATTGACTCCTCATATGTATGTAAAGTCATGTGGTAGGTAAGTATGTACAGTAAATGATGTAGACAGCCTCCTATCTTTGTATGTAATATTTTATGTGTTAGCAGATATGTATTATAGACTTATTAATGATTTATATAATCCATAGTATTGAATATTGTATTTATTATATTTTTATGAAATTTATTCTAAGTCCTTGATTTGAGTCTTCTGCCTTGAGTAGCTCTTAAACTAGTGGAGTTATTGATGTACCTTTGGTGAGTGACTAGGGGTTATTTTAGGTGTAGAATCCATTTCTGAAATAAAAAGTGAATAATTCCTGCCCCTTCATGGTGAAATAATAAAATTTTTATTGAGTCCACTTTAGAGTACCACAACGCTAGAAGGGTCCTCCACTGGGAATTCTGCTGCAAGTGTTGATTCAATTGTCAGTGCGGAAATCCCAGATCCTGTTCATGAACCCCACTCACATCAATTGGTCACTCGATTCATGCTGCACGGGCCTTTCCGTGAAGGCATGCGGTGTTGGATTCAGGGTTGTTGCTCTTGGCGTTTTCCAAAACCATATGTTACTGGGACAGTACCAACTCCCAGTGAGTTTCCATAGTACAGAAGGCGGGATGATGGTTGCACCTGCACTAAATCTGCCACCATTTACACCAATGCCAATGTTGTGGCATACAACAAATACTTGACCCTTTGATATGAATGTCATATCAACGTCAAGATACCTGTTCAGTTAAGCGCCGTCAAGTATCTCTATAAGTACATCTGCAAGGGCGAGGATCGATCCGTTGTGTCTCTGGATTCTGCGGATGAGACACTGTCCTCTGTGAATGGTAGGTATATCGGTCCATCAGAAGGTGTGTGAAATTTCCATTCACACTCCTTGCGCTCATGCTTATGATACAGCTGCATGGCACATTCTAAAATACGACATGTCAGGTCGCTATCCCTCAATAACACAGCTTGGCCTGCATCTCCCCAATGAGCAGTTGATCTACTTTGTTGACGACGCCGGGGCCGTGCAGCAAATTGCTGTAAAAATCACACAAATAAAGGATTTTATTTCAGTAAAAACATTTTAATAAAAATAATAAGAAGACTTTACAAAGTAAAATTAATTGAAATTATAAAATAAAAATATTAAGAAAATTCTTTTTTACCTAAAGGCAAAACTGGTAAATATCAAAATCCAATAATATTATTATTATTTTAATAATAATTTCATAATAATTTCAATAATAATTTGATGATAAAATAGTAATATTTTAATAATATTTTAATAATGATTTGATGATAAAATAATAGTATTTTAATAATATTATAATAATATTTT
>KN362601.1:448-12741 GCA_000785685.1 Uromyces viciae-fabae | reverse complement strand
TGGAACTCATCAAAACTCCAAATCTGTATCTTCAGATCACTACATGTTTCAGAAATGCTGCTACTGATCACCTTCTTCTTTAACATGGTCTTTTTGAAATTATACAAATGTCTGATTGCACAGTAGTCTAGAAAAAATTAGATGCAATGATGGATGGTGTCCATCATTGCCTCCCACTGCTTTATTGGTGCGCGTGTGTCTTGTAGGACTGTGCACAATCTCCAATGGGTGATTATTTCCTTGGAAAAAACATGCTTGGACGGATAGTCCTTCACCTTCTCAAGCCTTTTTGAAATCGAAAAATGGTCATAAAAAAATAACACACAATGATGGATGGTGTCCATTGTGGCACAGTTTTATTGACTCAACTGTGTCTGGTGATGTTGTGCACAATCAATTACAATTTGTGACAGATTCCATTTCATAGAGCATGAAGGGACTGATAGTCATTCACCTTGTTCTCAAATGTGGCCTTTTTGAAATTGGACTATGAATGGGAAAAAAAAGAAGATGCAATGATGGACACCATCCATCATTGATATTTTTTATTGGCTCAACTGGTTCTGGTAGTTTTGTACACAATCTGAAATGACTTTATTTGCAATATGTGATGTATTCTATGAAAAAAGTGAAGGTGGTTTGTGCAGTACTGCATAGCAGTGCTACCGAAAGGGGGGAACAAAATGTAATGTAAAGTTTTCAGTCTAAAAAGGGTTGATTTCAATAAACAACAACAAAAATAAGATAGAAAAATAAAAATAAGATAAAATGATAAAAAAGAAAGAATACCTTAAAAGGGCAACAGCAAGATAAAAGATGACTAAGAATAAGACAGAAAAACAAGTGAAGTGCAAACTAAAAATAAAAATAAAAATTAGTAAAAATAAGAAAACAATGATGAAGGAGTAAAAGTGATTTTAAATACCAAGAGAGGCCTAAATAGGAGGCTGGTGCACTAGTTTCCTTGTATAGATGAGTCTTGAAGAGTGAGTAGATAATAAAAAGCGTGCAGGGATGATGATGTGGAAGGAAAAGTGTGATAGAGATGAGACAGAGATGTGAAATGTGTAAAAATAAAATAAAATAAATAAAATGAAATAAAAATAGGGGGTCGGTTTTCGCACCGCCCAATACCAGCCTTGCACTGCCTTTTGACGTCAGGAGGATGTCCAGTTTTTTTGCATTTTTTAAATATTTTTAAAAAATACTTCTAATGGTCCTAAAGCTACCAAATTTTTTTGAAAACCTCCTGAGCCCCCCCGCCACATATTCTGAGCTTTTTAGCTCAAAATTGAAGTACTGAAGTACTGCTTATTTAGGGAGTACACTAAATCAAAAAAAAAAATAAAAAAAATGGTTAACGCGGGAAATATGGGCTAAAAATTTTATCACATGTATTTCCACACTATTAAAATGTGGGATAAAAACTTTATCCATGGGGAAGCAAAAAAAGTCACTTTTGCAAAAACAGGTGCATGTATCAAAATTTTACAAAAGTAAACGTAAAAGTTATTTTTTTTGCTCACCCGTGGATAAAAAATTTAATAAAATTTTTAGCCCATATTTCCCGCGTTAACCATTTTTTTTATTTTTTTTTTTGATTTAGTGTACTCCCTAAATAAGGAGTACTTCAATGTTCTTTTTTGAGCTAAAAAGCTCAGTATATGTGGCAGAGGGGCTCAGGAGATTTTCAAAAAAAATTGGTAGCTTTAGGACCATTGGAAGTATTTTTTAAAAATATTTAAAAAATGCAAAAAAAAGTCGACATCCTCCTGACCTCAAAAGGCGGTGCGAGGCAGGATATGGGCGGTGCGAAAACCGGCCCCCTAAAAATAAAGAAAATAAAATAAAATAATTCAAACTCCAATTCCAACAATGAACACGTGGAGAAATTCTGGAGGAGAGAAATGGATACATTGGATCTGTGGGGGAAACTAAATACAGGACTATCAGCTGAAGGATTCTGAGCTAGCAAGTGATCACTAAAGTCAAGTACTAGGCATTTAGCAAGGTCAATGCGTGATAGTATTGTCCCAGGTTGAAATTGAGTTGTGAAAAAACAATCTTAAATTAATTGCTTGATGTAGGTGTGAGTGCCCTTTCATATGGGTTCGTCTATGTCTCTTGGTTGTAATTTGTTTGCTTTGGAGACAACCACAAGTTGGTAGGATTTATAGACTGGTGATTTTTGGTGGCCTGATGGTATCAGGAGGAGCCCGCACACCCCTGCAACAAGATATGCCATAACAATGATGAAACTGTTCCAATAAAATCAAGTATTGGGGTGTTTATAGGTATTGGATTGGTTTCCCAATACACAAATTTTACCTATTGGTGGATTGGATTGGACAGTAAATACAATCCATTTTTAAAGTATTGCTTTTACCAAAACATGCTGATTCCAAAAGATGTATTGGATCGCTTGAACAATACGATCCACTGATATTTATTGATTGTATCAGGGAATACAATTACCGTTTCAATTTATATCATCATATGTCTTCCAATTAAGAGTCATCAATTGCTCTTGGACTTGGAGGGTTCTGACCCGCTTAGTGCCCGTCAGACGCCTGCAATTCCATTTGGTCATGATTCCACATTTCTTTATAAATCCAAATTTGCAAAAAAAAAAAAAAAATACTGGTCTATCAGAAGAATTTCTATGATTTCCAGAATCTTGATCAATTGAAGCAGGGAAATTAGTTGGATTGAAAATGCATTTCTTGATGGTTGGAATAGGATTTTATACTAGGCAAATAAGCCATTACTTTGAGCTGTTTCAGGCAATAGGAGATTTAAAACAGTACACCTTAAAATGCAAATATCTCATGAACGATTAGCCGGATTGAGACAAAAAAAAATTATCAAAAAAACGCTGAGATTCAGGGCTACAACATTGTCGGCCAAAGTGAAGCCCTAAATAAAACGGTTGAGGAGATCAACTTGATTGAAGTATTCTGATTTAATAGTTGAGAATTGATGATTATAATGAAACAGAACTGATATCAAAGATGGATTTTGAAATTAAAACAATTTAAAAAACTGAAGTATTTTATTTCTTTGTTAGAGTCTTTTTGATAAAAATACTTTTATGATACAATAACAAAAATAAAGAAAAAATGGATAAAAATATAAAAATATAAAATGAAAAGAACTTTTACCTGAAAGCAAAGTTGTTAAGTTTCAATGGTAATAATAATAATAATATGATCATAACAATAATTTTTAATGTAGTTTTTAATATTTTATATTTTTGATATGATAATGATAAAATGATCTAATGAATAAAATTGATTTGTCAAAACTAGTTGACCTTATTTATTTTTAGTAATGTTTTGATGAAGTTTAATTTTTAATATTTATTTTTATAATTTTATTTAGATAAAATAAGATTTATGAATTGATTTGATCAAGTCTTCTTGACTGTATTTTAATGTTTTTTATTTTAATTTTTAATTCTTTTATAAAAATTTTGTAAGATATTTTATAACAAAAAATAGTATGATCCAATTTTGTTGACCATATTTTTAATTTTATTTTAATTTTTTATTTATTTAGATAAAGAAAGGACACCTTTGTGCCAGTAAAATGGCAGCATTTGTTCCCCCCCCCCCCCCCTCCCAGCCCCCTGCCAAATGCCGGGAGGTGATTGACAAGGGCAGGATGGTTGTTTTGAGATTTTACACAATGCTCTTTATATACGGCAGAAAATCCCCCAGGTAATCTTTTAGCCGCTGCATTGACAGTAAGTATTTATGTTTGATGATTTTTCCAATTGGTTGATAACCCTTAAGCCTCTTTGTTGAAACTTGACTAAATTGTATGTGCTTCCCAGAAATGGATTTCCAAAAAGTCCCTCCAAGGGCCTTGAAACATAACCACAAACAATACATTTGAATTTTTACTCATTTGAAAGTTTCCCACTCCTAAAAACAGTTCATAAAAACTGTGGTATATATTTTTAGACAAGATAAGGCTTCACCAAGACTTGTCGAACCAGGTAAGGGCTACTCTAGGTGCCTGCTTGACCGCTAAGCTACAAAGCCATGAGCGAGCAGATTCAAATCTGACATGCTCCCAGAATCTGGTAGCTCTTTGGCCTCAGAATTCTGCTGGTGAGCTGACTATCTAGAGATAAGAAGAGGCCCCTTAGAGCGCTTTGACTGTTAATCTTTTAGAAAAGATAAGGCTTCACCCGGACTCAAACCTGGGTAAGGGCTACTCTAGGTGCCTGCTTGACCGCTAAGCTACAAATCCATGAGTGAGCAGATTCAAATCTTACATATATCTGTATTGTCTTCCCCGTATTTATTTTTTTCTTTTTTCTTCTTCAGATTATTTATTGGAATTCTTTCCAAATGGTGAGGTTTTAAAATTCATCAAATCAGTTTGTTGCATTTTTCTTCTTCTGTCAAGCAAATGATTATTAATACTGATTTTGTTGGCTTTTTTCTTTCTTTTTTTTTCCCAACTCATCCATCATAGCAAGGGTCTTTTTCTACAGAATGTGCAAGATTTTATTCACATCAAATCTTAACAGCTATAGAACACATGCATTCTAGAGGTGTAATTCATCATGATTTTAAACCGGAAAATTTCGTGTTGATTTTATTTTTTTCTTACTGGGATTTAAATGAGTATTATTCTAATTACTCTACCTTTTCTATTTCTTGTGTGAAACATCTTATTGGAATCCAAAATGAGAATCAAAATCGCAGATTATATTTGAAGTGCAAAAAGTCTAGCTAATCAACAACCATGTCCACCATAAGCTGCAATAATTAACCCGATTTCAATTAATGATATTCAATCAAATACTATAACACGTCAGTCTGATAAACTCACCGCTTTTTGAATTTTCAAATACATATAGATCATTTTCATGTGACATACATCAATATCAGAGAGCAGAACCATAATTTTCTTCCAAGGATTTTGATTCAATTTCTTTCCCTTTTTTTACATTGTCCAATGCTTTCTTTTTTTGTTTCCGTTTACTGGATTCCTCTTCATTGGATCCGACACTATTATTGTCATCATCATCATCACTCCGACCATACCCCATCCCCAACTCATCTTCACTCGATTCTTCTGATGCATCACTATCACTTTCTGGCATGAATCTGATACCTTCAAAGGCATTTTTCTCTTCTTGTAGATCTTCATTGACATGACCATTATCCCATACAATGATTTCTGGAGCCTCAGGAGTGGCATTGTGATCAATAAAATCTGAAACAGACTGAAATACATTTTGAAGTGAATGAGGCTGATGACTATCGGTAAAATGAAATTGAACTCTTTCAGATTTGAATCTGCTCGCTCATGGCTTTGTAGCTTAGCGTTCAAGCAGGCACCTAGAGTAGCCCTTACCCAGGCTTGAGTCCTGGTGAAGCCTTATCTTTTCGAATAGATTAACAGTCGAAGCGCTCTACGGGGCCTCTTCTTATCTCTAGATAGTGAGCTCAACAGTGGAATTCTAAGGCCAAAGACTACCAGATTCTGGGGGCGTGTCAGATTTGAATCTGCTCGCTCATGGCTTTGTAGCTTAGCGTTCAAGCAGGCACCTAGAGTAGCCCTTACCCAGGCTTGAGTCCTGGTGAAGCCTTATCTTTTCGAATAGATTAACAGTCGAAGCGCTCTACGGGGCCTCTTCTTATCTCTAGATAGTGAGCTCACCAGTGGAATTCTAAGGCCAAAGACTACCAGATTCTGGGGGCGTGTCAGATTTGAATCTGCTCGCTCATGGCTTTGTAGCTTAGCGTTCAAGCAGGCACCTAGAGTAGCCCTTACCCAGGCTTGAGTCCTGGTGAAGCCTTATCTTTTCGAATAGATTAACAGTCGAAGCGCTCTACGGGGCCTCTTCTTATCTCTAGATAGTGAGCTCAACAGTGGAACTCTAAGGCCAAGAGCTACCAGATTCTGGGGGCGTGTCAGATTTGAATCTGCTCGCTCATGGCTTTGTAGCTTAGCGATCAAGCAGGAACCTAGAGTAGCACTTACCCAGGTTCGAGTCCTGGTGAAGCCTTATCTTTTCTAACAAACTCGATTCAGAAGCTGAAAATAATCCCATAAATTAACCTGAGCTCCAAGATTAAGAAGTAAAATTTCCTTATAGCCTATATTGGTGTCCAGGATTTGTTCAGCGACTTTGGTATCAAATAAGAAAATTAATCAAAATGTCTTTTTCTTTCTTTTAAAAACTGGAATAATAGCCTTAAAACTTTATGTAACAAAAAAAAATATAACAAAACTTAACCATTGAAAAATATTTATACTTGGATAGGTGCAAGAGAAATTATAAATTCACATGGACATCAGTTTTACTTCATTTGACTAATTTTCTAGGCTTCTTTTTGCAAAAATAAGCTAAAATATAAGATAATTTTTTTATCGTTGATTTGATGTTCAATTCATGATGAGACAGATCAAATTGCATTAAAAGCGTGGTTGAATGAGAGTGATTGAATTTACTAGTTAATTGATTTTTACAGCTCAGACATTTAGAAAGAAAATCAAACTTAAAATTATTAAAAATTAAATAATGAAAAATTGAAACAATAATCAATTATTTTAGTAAAAGTATCAATTAATGGGCTGTGAATAAGACTCATGAAATCACAACAATATTGGGTTATGATATCAATCAGTAATTAGTTAACATTCATACATTGTTCTGGTTGAATTTAACTTAAATATTGTGTAACAATCATTAAAAGAGGCATTTGTTGAAATCTCATAAGATTTGACTGAACAACATTAAAATTTGAAAGATTCAAAAACAAAATCTCAATCTGTCCTAGAATTTATTGCTGGTAAGATTTATCTTCCAACTCATTGACTCAGTACCAAAATTTAAAGAAGAAACTTAACTCAAAATAGTTGAAGAAGTACAAAAACTAGAATCTCAAATTAAATTAATTCAATTACAAATTATGAATAATTTCTATTTGATTTTTTTAAAGGAGGGGGTGACGATTTTCAATATTTAATGTATTATTAATAAAGAAAGAACTAAAAAAAATTTTTAACAAAAAAAGATAAAATATAAAATTTATCATCATCATGAAAAACTTACTTTGAGTTCTTCATTCATGATAAAAGAATATTTTTAAATCATAATCATCATTGCAGAATTCTTTTTTATTTTATTTCTATCTGCAATGGCAAAATAAATATTAAAAATTATTCCTTCTTTGAATCAAATATATAATTTTTAATATTTTATTCTTAAAACATTTTATCACTCGCTTTCTTGAGTTTTAAATTGATTTAGTCTTTTATTGTTGAAATTCAATTCTTGACATCCACCGTAATCTGAGAAGGTATGATCTGATTAATTTGATCTCAAGAATCTAATCCTATGACTTTCATCAATTTTTTAATTTCTATTGAATTCAACGCTTTGGTTAAGAAATCTGCAAGATTTTGATTGGTTGAAATTTGAGATAAAATGACTGTTTCATCTTCAATTAATTGTCTTCTGAAATGCAATTTTATGTCCATGTGCTTTGTTCTAAAGCTATTTTGGCTAGTATCACTCATAGCTAGATCATAAGCTCCTTTATTGCCTTCAAAGATTTTTATTGGTTGTAAAATATTAAAAGTTATGTTTCTTTAATTAAAGTTTTTGACCAGATGATTTCTTTTCTTAAATCCGTGAAGGCTTTTTATTCAGCTTTGGTAGATGATAAATCTATTGTTTTTTGTTTTGAAAATTTCCATGAAATAATACTTTTATCAATTAAAATAATGTATCCAGTAACTGATTTCCTTTTCATTAAACAGTTTCCCCAATTAGCATCAATGTAAGTCAACATTTTAAAATTTTGGGTTTTAGTAATTTTCAAATTAATATCAATTACAAATTTTAAATACGCAAAAAAATTCAATGCCGCAGAATAGTGTGTTTGATTAGGTGAATCCACAAATTGGGATAAAGTACTAACCACATAAGATCATATTTCAGGTCTAGTAAAGATGCTTAAATGATTTAAAGATCCTACGATTGATATATAATTTTTATTTAATTTATTTTTTCATATTCAGATGCTTTTACCAATTGTACTAAAGGTTGCATTGGCGTTTTAGAAGGATTTTTATCTTGAATTTCATATCATTCTAATTTTCTTTCAATTTATTTTGTTTGACTTAAAGTTATTTAATTCACAGAGCATGTAATAGTCATTCCAAGCAGAAAATGAAGTTCTCCAAGATATTTGATCTTTGAATACCCTTCAATTTCTGTCTTGAAGACTAAGGGCCTTTTAGCAACAATTATCATTTCGTCCACGTGCACAAAAAAGTAATTTGGTTCCCGTTCTTTAGAGTTTCTCCAGAAAAAACGAGGATCTGAGATACTAGTATTAAATCCAATTTAAATGAGAAAATTCTTCAATCCTGTTTACCATACTAATGACGATTTTTTCAACCCATAAATTGCCTTCTTCAACTCAAAAATAATTCCTTTTGCACATTCATAACCAGGTGGCGGAAGTTGAGTTACTTTTTCATCTAATGAAGCCATTAAAAAGGCACTTTTAAAGTCTAACTGGTGAATCTCCAAGTTGTTATTTAAAGCAAACAATAAGAGTAATCTAATTGTTGAAGGTTTCCCCGTTGGTGCATAGCTAATATCAAAATTCAACCCATAAGTCTGTTTAAAAACCTGTGCACAAATTCTAGCTTGATATTCAATAATTTCATTGTTTTTGTCAAAATTCTGAAGAGTAATAAAAACACTCCAATGAGTGAGTTAATTTTTATTTACTTAAATAATTCTTGTTTAAGAATTATAATTTTATTTTTATTATTATTAATAAAACCTTTTATCTTTTTATAAAATACCATAACAGATTTAATAAACTCAAAAAAATTGAGAAAGACTGTTCATGATGATTCTTTTTATAAAGAATAATTTTTATTAATCTTTGTGACTTGTGTGAGTAAAATATTTAATTTTATGACGTCATTAACAATCATGAATTTTTTCATGATTGTTAAGACGATCAAATTTTTCAAATGATTCATTTGAATCATGTTTATTATTTTTTAACTGATCCTTGATGATTTCATCTGATCCTTTTTACTTTATTTCACGCAGAAATAAAAATCCAATCTCTTGATTGATCTTTAAAAGATTTAATCATTTTTCATTATCATTAATCGATTCATCATTTTCTAACTATTAAAACTTTTTAATCTTTGTTACAAAGATATTATTAATTTTAATCATTACAATTATCTTCATTAAAATTTAATAGTTTTTATATTAAACATTATCATAAAATATTAAAACGCTATAAATATTTAATAATAAATTTTATTATGAAATATTATTATAAAATCATTTTATTATATTATTATCAAATTATTTTATTCATCTTGTCTCATTTATTCTTTTATTATTTTTATTCTTTTTCATTCTTATATTTTTATCTTTATATTTTTATTATCTATTAAATATTATCTTAAAAATTACAGTTCTGCCTTCAGGTATTTCCTTTTTCATTTTTATTCTTTATTTCTATTATATTTGTATATAAAAGATTATAAAAATTTTATTAACTAAAAAGAAATTTATTACCTTCAGTTGTCTGAATTTTCTCAATTTTCACCAATTTTCTTCCTATATGCCCATGTAGATGGTATTGGAGCATCATCTTCTTTCCTCAATCTTTCAATCCACACTTGATAGTCCTTCATACTTTGAATTCCTTTCATTTCAGCATTTTTCCATTTTTCAGCTTCCATTCCATTCATAGCTCTATGATGATTTTCCGGTGTATCAACGTAATAAATTCTTACACTGCTTGTATTAGAATTTAATACATTATCTGTTCTAATTTTACTATCAATATCTTTAATAGCCACCACCTTAAATCCCCATGGCTTGAAAAACACCAATTTCGGCTTTATTTTGAACATCAATTCAATCAGAGACGCTCTAGATATTGCAATTGAGGGTAAGCTATTTGTAGTAGCAGCTGCTGTCTTGATTGCTTCACCCCACCATTCGGGCATCAAATTCGCTTGCACAATCATGCACCTAGCCATATTCAGGATTTTTCTATTTGCTCTTTCAGCAATAATGTTGTGTTGCGTCATATACAGCGGTGATACATTATGTTGTATCCCTTCTGCTTTAATAAAATCACTTAGACTTCTATTAAAAAATTCGCCTCCTCCGTCAGTAACCAATTTTAACATCAAATTTCCAGATTGCTATTCGAAGAAGTTTTTAAATTCAATAATTGCTTCTGCTGCATCTAATTTTTGCTTCAACAAAGTTATACTAATATACCCTGTAAACTGATCAACTAAAGTCAAAAAATCCCGTTCGGAACCATTTATTGATGGTATTACTGGTTGAACGAAATCACCATGAACCACCTGTAACGCTTTTTCAGTTTTATCAAAATGATCTTTGAATGATTTCTTGACTAGTTTCCCCTTCATACA
The DNA here is from genome assembly GCA_000785685.1 of Uromyces viciae-fabae. Lineage (NCBI taxonomy): Eukaryota > Fungi > Basidiomycota > Pucciniomycetes > Pucciniales > Pucciniaceae > Uromyces > Uromyces viciae-fabae. The sequence continues at coordinate 2,280 of KN362601.1, read as the reverse complement.
GGCAGAAAAAGTATTTAATCTTTTTAAATTAACACCCGGTAGAACTACTTTAAGTCTAGCTGATCCAAGATTACCTAATCTTTTATGCCACACATCAAAATTTGATAAATCATTAATTTTCATATTAATAGAATATATTTGAGCTAAACTAGGTTTAATAATACCTTTTATTTCAAAACTAGGGATCTTGGTGGTGTGCACACCGCCAACCAAGCCCTTACTCCCCCACTTTACCCCTATGACTGGAAGTTGGGGTTAAAATTGGGATTTATTCATGAATTCTTCAGCATCTGATTTTTCTGCAGACACAATTATTCATATCTCATCAAACCAGGAAGGAACTTTTGTGTAGCACAAATTTCGAATGGCTCTTTCTTCTTTCATGATTTATTCTTATTCACTTCTAGCTTAGAGTTGCTATCAAAGTAATTTGTTCAGTGTGAGCATCAGGAACAACATTTTTCCAGAAGCTTCTCTGGACTTATAACTCATGTCCAGTAGGTTAAATTTTATACCACATTCAACAGCTTCTACAAATCCAATTATCCATATGCTGGGAGGTGCCACCCATCACTTTCTCACTCCCATCTCAGGCTACCCTCCCAACACTGTGATAACCCTGGAACACAAACAAATTGCAGAACTCCACATCAGGACTGGTCATTCTTCAAAGAGAACTTAGGATTTATCTCTTCTTAGGACAGTGGCAATTACTGGTGGCATATTTATTACTTCAAATAATAAAGACAAAGTGTATGGTAAATTCAAAGGATCAGGGTCAAATAAATAAATTTCATTTATGAAATGCAATTTTCGGCCTTGGCTTGAAAAACTGGTGCATCAGGCAGTTTTGACCAAACCGTTATGTACATTATGGTGTTGCAGAGCACAGCTTAATTAATTTTTATTCATTCTTAATTTCAATTACTTTAATCTGAAATATCATAAATTGAGTTCAACACCAAGCTGACTACAGGGGCACATTGAATGTTAAAAAACCAAAAAATCAAAATAAAAAAATTGGTTCATGGTCTCAACAGGTAGTGAAATGCATGTGGTGCAAAAAATGATAATTCCTTCATGAAAAAAATTTACATATACATATTTGATATTAAAATACAAAAAAGAAGGAAAAAAAAATAATAATGATAAGTAAATGATAATAAAAACTCCAAAAAATAACAATAAAATAAAATAAAGAGAGAAAGTACAATGCATAAATTCATTTATTGATTTCAATTGATTTTAATTGATTGATTGATGTTGATTATTTTAACAACCTTTAATTGTGGAGTTTAAACAGAAAAAATTCAATAATTTCACCATGTTATTTATTAAATTTTGTTTAACTACCTTTAATAGCGGTTTCTCAGAAAAAAGATTCAATAATTGACCCTGCTCAGTTAGATCACACTACATTGGCAGTGGGTTCATCACTGATGAGTGAATCAAGAGAATTCCTGAATGGAAAGGGTGGAAATGAATCAATCTCTTAAATAGCTGAAATATGCCCTGGGACAAAGGCAAACTGCGCTAAAGTTCATGTATTGTGCAATCCATAGGGTTGTTTCAGACTCACAATACTTGTGTGGGTGTGGTGTATTTTTAGTAGTTCTACACACCGCCACAGGGTCTGAAGGCAAGGGTTTTCAGGTGGGAAAACTGTGTTAAAAATCCAGAACTCTTTCACCAATCCAAAGCAGTAGTGTTAAATACATGCAACGGATTCACGCAAGAGCATGTATCTTGTTTCCTTCAAACATCAAATCTATCCGTTGTGTTTGGGATTAATACATGAGACTTTTTTTTTTTTTTTTTTTTTTTTTTTTTTT
>JNCO01006747.1:0-12742 GCA_000785685.1 Uromyces viciae-fabae | reverse complement strand
TCCTGGCTGTCAGCACCGCTGAAACCAATAACCCTCGCTCCCGTTCCTTGATGCCCCACGTTGTTTTCCCAATAGTGTGTAGTTGAGCTAATTTTTGTTCCAAAGTCTTCCTAATGTGTGACAAGTGTTTTCCCATATTGAGTTTCTCATCAAACCATATCCCCAGCCACTTCACTTCCTTGCGTGGGGTAAGCCTTTGTGAATCAAAAAGAAAATTTGACTTAGCTAATTTGGCATGTGTAAAAACTATATATTGTGCTTTGGCGCAATCAAAAATTGCTCCGTGTGTCCTCCCCCACTTGAGTGAGCTTTGTCCCAATGTGTGTAGATGTCTATTTGCTTCTTCAATATCTTTACGAGCCACTAAATGAACAACATCGTCGATGAACCCTAAAGAAACCTGGTCATTCTTGAAAGAGAGTTTCTTGAGTAGTGGATCTGAATTGTATAGTATATAAAGAATCACAGATAGTGGGGATCCCTGGGGGAGCCCTTTACCTATATCAAAATCCTGTGAAATAAAATCTCCCAGCTTCAAATAAGTTTTTTGGTCCTTTAGGAAACTATTGATAATCATCCAGAGATAGGCTGGACACCCCTTGCTACGCAAGGAGTGTACCAGCCTAGTAGGAAAAACCGATGGGTAAGCCGACTTTACATCAAGAAATAGACCAACTACGTGCTTCCCTTCAGTCCATTTACGTTTAATCCACATAACCAGGGCCAGTGCAGCATCATTGCTACCTCTTCCTTGTCTTCTACCCATGTGTCCTTCCGGTAAGATTTAGGCTGTTTCTGCCCAATGAGTGATGCGATTTGCGAGGATTGATTTGAAGACCTTGCTGATTGAATTTAGTAGTGCGATTGGTTGGTAAGCGTTAGGATTAGTGTAATCGGGTTTGTTGAACTTTCGGATGATTGCCGTGGTAGCCGTTCTCCAATTGCGGGGAAAATATTTGAGTTCAATACACCTGTTCATCAGAATGGTCATCTTTTCCTCAATCACAGGTTGACATAAACTTAAGATCTCATTGGGGATGTTGTCTGGACCGCAGGCTTTCTTCTTTGCGAGTTTGAGGAGGGTTTTTCGTGTTTCTTCCGGTGTAATTTCTGGAAAAACAACAAATCTTCAGGGGAAACTCGGTGGAATATTTGATAGATCACATTGACTGTTTACTACCGAGGTACCTTGAAATAAAAGATCAGCCATCTCTTCTTTATTCAATGTAATCTCACCGCTAGGAGACTTGAGTGGTAGGATGCCTTGGCCGCATCGTGGTTTGGTGTACCTGAACGCTTGAAAAACTGATGTTGAGTTGGTATTAGCCAAAAAAGCACTCCAATGATTTTGCTTCAGTTCGAGGATCTTCTTCTGGAAGATGTTATTCCAATAATTGAAGCAATCAATATTATCTTGATTATTAGAGAGGAGCATCAATCGCCTGCATTTGTTCCTGTTTTTGACTAGCGGATCAAGCACTGATTTGTCCCACCATTTTTTACATCTCCAGTTGTTTTCTTTGACCGGTCTACCTTGAGCTATCCATGCAGAATGTATTGATTTAGCTAATAACCCTTCGAAATCATCTACATCCTCAATTGAGCTAGGAGAACTTAGCTGAGTAATTCCGATTTTCACATGTTGAAGCAATTTATTTGCATCCAAGGTATCCCAACGCGGTGGTACAATCCTAACAGGCACCTGAGGGGCAGAGAAATCGAGTGCTATGATAATTTTTTGGTGATCTGAACCATGGTTATTAGAAGAAGTGGTGACTTTACGAATAAATTTGTTTGCAAGAAAGTTAGTCCACACTAAGTTGATAATGGTCTTGGAACCTTGATTTGAGATAAATGTGGGAATGCCTGTGTCAATGTTGAGTCGAAAAGCCCCTCGGCCGCATATTTTGACCAAGGTTGCTGCATCTTTATGGTAATGGGAGTAGCCGGCTGGATTCCAGGAGCGGTGGTGGAGATTAGAATCGATGGAAATTATGGATGGGATTTGTCGGTTATTGAAATTGGTGATGAGATTGTCCAGATCCAAAACTCCATTAGTGGTATTGGGTTGGTTGTACACATTAATGAGGCGCAGAACTGATCCTGAGTCTAAGATGACTTCAATTGCGATTAAAAATTTACTACTAAATGGAAGAACTGATATGTCAGCAGATGGAAAGGATTTCCTAATATAAATGACAGTACGATGTTTATTGCTGATGTTTGTTGGAGAGTGAATCGGGCTACAAAAGGTCCACCATGACTCATGGTCGGGAGGTAAAAAGGTCAGCGGATTTATCCAAGGTTCCTGAATAAGAAGAAAAATAGATGATTCTGGTTCATCATTAAAAATACTTAAAGTGGCAACTTGACTATTGTGACAATTCAATTGCACAGCAAAAGAGCTTGATACAGAGTCTTCATTGCGAGGAGAATTAGAAGCACTAAATACAAATGGATCAGGGAGGGCAGAGGGAGTTAGTATTGGTTGTACTTTATACATGATGATGATTTTTAAAATTAAGCCAGTCCTTCTTCACTCAACACTCCTTATTGGAGGGAGTGTGTGAGGTCCAAATCTTCTGGTTTTTACCACTATCCCGACAGACTGCACAAACAGTCTCATTTCCATTACATGCTACCCCACAATCTCGAGTTTCATGACTACTACCACATTTACCGCAACGGGGGGGTGAGCGACACCACTTGCCAAAGTGGCCCATCGACAAACATTTGAAACATTGGGGAGCTGATCGTTTAAATCATTCGGTTCTGTGAAAGCTTCCATCCAAAAACAGCCCGGCTCTGACCAAGTTATCAGCAATTGTAGAATCAGTAAAAGAAAATACCACAGTACCTGCTTTTTTTGGACCTGCGCTTGGTTTATTACTGGATAGCCATCAGAGTTTGAACAATTTTTCAAAGTCAAATGGGTTCTCATTGGCTATTTGAATTTTGCTGTTGGGATCTGCGAGATCGAAATCCAGAGGGACACCATGGGCGAGAACTGAGTAAGTACTGGGGGTCGCTTCAAGATCTGGGTGGAGGTGCTTGCTCCATTCGTGTTTGTTCTTGTTGAGCCATTCCTTGTGTTTCCTGTTTTGTGAGTAAAAGCTAACATCTCCTGATGGAAGGATACGAACTCCCTTGACCATAACTTTTTCACCCTGAATTTCTGCTTTTAAGTTGTCCAAGATTTGATTGGTCTTCTGAACAATCACATTACACGGAGTATCTTTGAGGGGGTTGGTGCCAATTTTTGTGTGAATTATTGTTCTGCCAGGTTTTGCTACCAATAATTCTGATCTGGTTGGCAGGCTGGGTTGTGTGATCTTTTTGGTGACAGTACTTGCGTAACTAATATTTCCAGGACCCGGTTGGCGTACCAAGGGAGCATTACGTGTCATCTGATTTAACTCGAGGGACTCGATACGTGCATTCATTGCTTGAAGCTGCTCGATGAGAAGTCTTTGTTGCTTCTGTTGCTGGGTGTCAATGTCCATTAGTTGTAAGAGGACCGAAATGGTAGTCGCATCCAGACCAATTGAGCCTGAGTTATTAGCGCGCGAATTATCAAGAACTTGGCGTAAAAAGACCACAAGGGGGGACTCTGCGGATGGCGTTGATGATGGGCGTGGAGGGAGATGTTCTGGCGGTTGAGGAGACACGTCGGATTGAATGTCCATCGCGTTGGAGGGTTCCTTTTGCTGATTAGATGCACCAGGACGCGCCTTCATCATTTCCGCTAAGATATTTTTTGTCTGTGTAGGCCGTGCTATATGGGGATCAGGGGGGAGGGGATTTTGGGGGAGCATGGAGGAAGGGAGGGGAGTAGAATCAAGCGCTGAGTGATTTTGTGGGAGAGGGTGATGGATGAGTGATTTTTTTTTTTATATATATTTTAAGTGGTGTAGTGGTTGCGGACAGAATTTGCGCTACAGCCCCTTCAAATAAGGTTGACACCCGCATAGGAAAAAACTTCACCATGACAAAACCTACGGTCTAAACGCATAATTTTTCGAAAATAGTTGCACAAGTGTCCAACAGTTTTGCAAAACACAATATTTGTTTCATCAAACCATATCCTTTTTTTTGAAAAAAATAAAAAAAAAAGTGAGATGCACTTGGGATTCGCAATGGAGCCAAAAAAAAAAATAATCCGATGGAACCAGTTGGGAATCTCCATAATATCACATAGAATACATTTGAAATAACCTAAGACTGTTACATGAACTAAAAACCATTGGGCAAGAAAAAAAAAATACACAAACATAAAAAAGAATGGTCGAATCCAATAAAACTTGAGCAAAATAATGAATAATGATTAAAGATAAGCTAGTAAATATCGAGCATTGTCAAAACAAAACAAAAAAGAAAATCAACAAAATAAAGTAAAGTAATAAATAAAATTGATTAAAAAAAAAAAATGAAATATTTAAAAACAATTAGGTCAAAACACATAGCAATTTAAATTAAAAAAAAGAAATTAAATCAAGACTCAAATCCAAAAGAGTAAAAAAATATATAAAAAATTAGATAGCCCCAAAGGGAAAGAAAATTGATTAAATTATAGGTTCTGAACCATCGAAAGTTGAGGAATATCAAAAAAAAAAAAAAAAAGCAACTACATACTAATCAACGACATTAAATTGAACTTATGTTATGTGACGTGAATATTTCGGAATATAGAAAAAGATTAAAAACAACTGAAGGAATAAAGCATTTGAAAAAATGATACCAAATCATACGAGAGAGAAATTTGAGATGACAGGAAAAAGTGCATGAGAAGTGAATCAGTTTGAGATTATTCTCTTTTGATAAATCAAATGCAAAAGAATTTTTTTTCAAAAAAAGAGGAAACCAAATTTTTAAACGTAAGGAAGGGAAAGGACGTACTTGAATTTACTCTTCCTCCCCTGAGCCTTAGAAAAATCATTAATTCTAGCATCAAGTTGTCTAAGAGCAGAGTTCCTATGAGTCGTAATAGACGAAGATTGTCTGAGCTGACGTTCGGCTTGGCAAGAAGATTCTAGAACAATCTTCTGAAGCCTTTCAATTTCAGACTTTGCAGTGGATAAATGATTCCTTAATTCATCACTTTGTGAACTACTCTTATCTCGCTCTTGTACAAATTCCCTCATTTGATGTCGTGCCTTCTTTAATTTCCTTTCTGACGCCTCTAAGGCTGATTCCACTTTTTTTCGTTTTCGTTTTCATTTTTTTTTTTTTTTTTCATAATTATGAATCATTTATTTGAAACCAGAAGACAATTTAAGCAATTTTTCATTGATCAGTATCACGTGTTAACCAAAGCAACGCTCTCTAAAAGTAGCGAATGCTTTTTTCATTATATAGCTTTCCACTCACAGTGAGAAATGGATGCACTATAAATTTTTGATTTAGCCTCCTAATTAGCACAGAGAACATACAAATAGAGAGAACCGATTAGAAATAGCCAAACAAATACCAAAGGGAATTTTAAAGAACACCCACAATGTTTTCGGTTCTAGCGGACATGGGGTCTAAATTCATGTAATTCAAATTGCTAGCTGCATCAGTATCAACATCGGGAGAGTTACGAGCGCACAAGTTGAGCTGAATCGGACTAGGAGAGTGAAAGGATGGTGAAGCCCTAGTTTTCGTCATGCTCAAGTGCAAATCTGTTTCAATTGCAGAATGGGAGCCTAGAGCATTGAAATCAATGAATTCAGCTTCCTCCGTAAATTGTTGACGCTCATCTTGCAATTGAGGTGAGCACGTTTCAATATTTGCGCTCATGGAGGGTATCTGATATGATTGGAAATCTACTGTTTGTTCCACTTGGGCAAACATAGAGGATCTACCTGGGTTTTTATGATGGGTAACAACTTGAGGTTGTTTTTGAGCTTTCAGTTTGAGTTTAGCAAGTTCAGTGGTATGATAATCATCCTTCATCTTCAATTGCACTTCAAACATGCGTGATCTTCTTTGATCTAAATCGGATAGAGATCCAGTCAGTATCCGTTTATGTTCAACCTCCATTTGAGAAATTTTTCGTTGATGTTCTTCTTTTAACGTCCCAAATCGACTCTCGTATAGATTTACCAAATTAACCTTTTCATTCTCTAATGCTGAAATTTTATCATCCAATTCAGACTTCAGCTTCTGATTTAGCTCTGCATCATGTTGGAATGTGTTTTCTTGGTTCAAGAGTTGGTTTAATTTTTTCTCGCCATTCTTCCTTGGACCAGATGAAAGGACAAGCTTGAGTTGACTTATTTCATGGGCATGGTGTGCTTTAAGTTCAAGGAATCGTTTTTCGAAACCCATCTCAGCCGTTTTGAGATTCGTGCTCATTTCCTTCATTAATCTTTGAGTCGATTGACCATGTTCTTCTACCATTTTGCTAATTTCTTCGTCAAAAACTTTTTTTTGAGCCCGGGATGCGTTCGCCAGAGATAATCGCAGACGAGCTTTGAGTGATTTGCTCTGTTGAGCATCAACTTCTGCCCAAATGAAATTTGCTTGAGCAATTAATTCCGACTCAAGCTTAGCTTGCCATCGAATTTCCATTTGCTTTATCTCTTCATCTTTCGATTCTATCGTTTCGTTGGTGGATAAAATTACTCGCTTAACATTACTAGCTTGTTCAGACTTGAGATTCTCAAGTGCTAATTCGTCTTGAGCTTGGATTAAGTTATATTCGTCTGCGCCACTCCGTTTTTCATGCGTACTTGATACAAGGAACTCCGCTAGAATTTTTGATGGAGATGCGGAAATCAGAGCATTAGTTTTAGCGCTTAGAGTTCCTTTTTTGTCTTGATGATCTGGAGTTTGCAATCTTGCGAGCTCTATTGTCAGAGCTTCAATCTCAGAAGACATGTTTATTACTTGATCAGTTGAAAGCTTGAGAAGATCTTCATGCTGCCTTTTGGCGGTTTGAAGTTGGGATGTGAGGCTCTCTATCAGCTCCAAGAACCCTGATTCCTTCTTCGCCATGGATCTCATTAGTAGGTTGAGACTGTCTATGTTATCAATTCTTTCGTGCTCACTATCACTCGTACCATTGGAAGATCTTTTGTGAGAAAAGCTGATATCCGGATAGTCAACTTGAGATCGGAGGCCCTGATCTTTATCCTCATGGACCTTAGCAGGATCGCACAGAACTTGCGTGTTCAATTGGTTTGACGCTCGATCATTATCTCTTGGATTCAGTTGATGTGAATAGGTAGAGATGACAGAGCCGATGGATCGGGGAGCTCGAATCTTTGACTCTAACACTCTAATTTCCTCTTCACGTTCTTTCAAAGCTTCCTGTAACTTTACTACTTCTTTTTCTAGGCTGCCATAGCTTTGTTCACTACCCTGAGGTACTGGTTGTTCAGTAACATTGAGTTGAGAATGTGCAGTTAAAGGTGAACAAAAATCCGAATTCGAGGAGTAGATAGCACGGGAAACTGGGCTTTTCCACATTTCTTCAAAACACGTTAACTGAGGTGAAGACAAAGACAAGGAGCGCATCAATGGAAGCTTGAGGGGTTGGAGTGTTGAGAGACCCGAATTGGAATGGGCGCGTCTCGCTTGTCGTCTTGGTGGGAAATAACTGCCATTTGTAATTCTGATACGGGCAGAATTGCCTTCTAGACCTTTGATCCCGTTCTCATCCACATCATTTTGACTCCGAGCCTGATAGTAATCATCGTCATCCGTATCCAGTGTTTCAAGCAAATCGTCTGCTTCAGCTTGAATGCCTTGTGGTGCTTCATAGTGCTCATTCTTGGTACGAGAGTCTAGGCGTGGAGAGATGCTTCCGATATAAGGCAAGCCATGGATTTTGGTTCGCGCGGATAGGGCAGGGGAAGAAGGGACTGGTATAAGATTCGAGGATGAGTTGGGTATGTAGTTGATCGATGAGGACAGAGATGGCCTGCGGGTCGAAAGTGCGGAACGGGAAGAGCTTGCTCGCGTTTCATCTCGATGAGCCGTGACCTCCTCAAGCTGCTTAAGAGTACTGATATACTGAGCTCTAACTTGTTCAAGTTCATCAACAACAGCTCTATGTCGAATTTGAAGCTTTTGAAAATCGTTAACCAGCTTGCTATCATATTCTCGACTATTCCTTGGTTCTGACTGCATTACAGAACTTAAGGAGGCTGCAGATGGGGATCTGATCGCATGTTGAGAAAAATCTATCTGCCTCATGTGCAATGCTTCTTCCCGGCTGTTGTCTGAAGGGTGGTCTTGAATAGTAAACTTGGCCGGAACAGACGCTTTTTCCATACGCAGGGAAAATTCGACATGACTACGGTTAGCTTGTTCAAGATTGTTCTCCAATAGCTTTGTTTGGCCCAGGCTATGCGCTTTATCGGATTCACATTTTACTAAAGTATCTATCACAATCATGTATTTTTTCGATGAGAAAATAAGATGAAAAGACAAAAATTTCAGATATTTTGTTGTTTATTCATTTGTACGTGGAGTGGGTGATAAGGAAACGAAGGCACATACTATGAAGCCTCCCTTGATCTTCATTGATACCGTATGTTTTTGCAACATCTATTAGTGGGGAGTTTTCAGAAGCTTTGCTTGTAGAGTGGCTAGATTTTGATACGATATTGATAGATTTGGTCAAGGTGTGAATGTGAGATGATATTTCTGCAAGTTCCTGGGGTACTTGATGATTTGAATGATGCTTGGTAGTTGAGCTTGAGGGATGAAAGGGATGATGCTCATGTGAAAGTGGAACGTCGCTACCGCGTTTATCTTTCTCTTCTTTTGGAATTGAATCTTGTAATGTAGCTGGATTGCGAATACTGGCTAATTCATCTTCGAGTGCCTGAATAGATTTTTCATGTGAAAGTGGAACGTTGCTACTGCTTTTTTCTTTCTCTTCTTTTGGAATTGAATCGTGTAATTTACGAATACTGGCTAATTCATCTTCGAGTGCCTGAATAGATTTTTCGTATTCATGAACAATGGGGCTGATTTTCTCTTCAAAGACCGACCGGATAGATTGACCATCTACAGATGGATTAGATTGTCGAGAAACTGCCTGAAAAATATCCGAAAAAGCTCTACCGTAACAGCCTTGAAGTTGTATCAAGTGCCGAGAAACTTGGCGAAACTTCGCGTTCGGTTTGAGTTCACAGGTCAGCTCTGTCTCTACAGAGGAAAGACTAATGCGTGCATTGGAAAGATCGGTAATTGAAGTACTCTGTCGAACACGCGCTAGCTCTAGGCGTAGCTTTGCTATTGTTGCCTGCAAGTAAGCGACCTGCTCAAGTATTTCTGACGCTGTAGGCGGTGCTAGGATCGGCACAGCTGGGCCTTGGTCATTGACTTTCAAAGTATGTCCATGAAGGCTGATGAATATTTCGCTTATCTTGGTTGCAAAAAATCAAGAAAGTGCTTTAAAAAACGGTACATCGGAGAATGTTTTTGGATACTCCATGGAACTTACCTGGCGCTCATGCGAACATGGCAAGGATAAAACAACCCCCAGAGTCTTTTTTCGCAAAAAGGTACGCAAGATAGTGTTAAAGTTGTTAAAGTCATTCGATTTGATTCTGGGAGGGGTCTTGAAACCAGGTTGATCCCCAAGAGCCGAGATTAACTTGGCTAACAGCCGCATGTCAGGTTTGATCTATCCGCGATCACAATGTTGTTGAATTTCACCACGGAGGTAAGGGAAAAGCAATCAAGTAAGCGCATCAGTAAGGACTATCTTCAATCTAAAAAGGGATATAATTTATAGTTATTTTCAATTAAATCAAGCAATGTGATGCATAGAAAGATTCTGAAAAGATTCTGCAATTTTCTGGTAATAAATGACTAACTTGGTTTAGCAAGTCCTCCTTGTTTGGATTTCTGCGACTAGTGCTATGGTTCAGATTTCCACTATAGGCTACTTCAACGAATTGTAGAGTACTTGTGATAGTGACCGATTCATTCCGAATAGGATCTGAAGAGGATACACTCATTGTTCTGGAGGTATTCGTACGAAATTTTCGAGACCCATTGCCAGTTCTAGGCCGGTGAGTGACGCTAGGGAGTTTGTGCCGATTAAGGGTTAGGCAAAAGATAGTATGTGAATTGGGGGCATGAGATTCAGGTGAAGCTTCTGATGAAATTTGTCGAGTGTAGTTACTCTGTTCCAACAGTTCTAATGTCTCCCTGGCGTTATTGACTGCAATTTTTCTCAGGCCAGGCCAGCGCATATTGATTTGCTCTTGGTTTGGCTCAAACGGCTTCTCATAGAAGAAAACGTTGTCGGGAGAACTTGGGGGAGGGTTAAGATCAATAAACTCTTCCTTATGAACTCTGACATAAGTGGCCGTAATAGTAAATTGAGTCAATGGAGTAACTGCGACTTTGAGCCTATCAAATAAAACCTCAATAGCACGAGAAAAAATCTGATTTCTGTGAAAGGGAAAAACTTCCGAGGATGCGTTTTTACTGTTGAAGTCAAAAACTTGGTGGACCTGAGAGGTAGGAAGTTTGCTAGTAGCGGCTAAAGGAACCGCCACCACTGACTGTCCTTCAATCACTTGATTAATCACGTCATTCAAAGCATTATCTAGGAGTGTACGGGCACGATCGAGAGTGCTGGCCTCTTGGATGCTGCCGGACGGGAACGGATTCGGAATGGAACGTTCCGAAGAGGGTAATGAGGCGATAGAGGTGTCAAGAACAGTAGGCGAACTGGATACGTTGGGACCAGTCCGAAGCAGAAGGAGATTCCTGCTGTCAAAATCTTGAGTGATGGATGGGGATGGTGTATTGACTTCCATGGTTGGTGTAAGGAAGTGTTCAAAGATATCTCATGCTTGTGAATCTGATCAGATACTTTTAAAATGAGTATTTTCGCGCGTTTGAAAGGAGCAAGATTTTCTTCAGGTCTTTTACATATTTACTTTATTTCCTTTTGATTCGCTTATTTTTATTTACTGTGAGGACGCTCGATATACTGATAGCAAAGCTTTCATTGAATCTTAATCCAAGTGCAATGATGTTCTTGGACTAGTTAAATTTCTACATCTCAAATTAGAACTAATCGAGCTCAGAGGTCACAACATCATCTGAGCACCAAGGGAAAGAGATTGAGAATGAAACGCATGACCCGAAACAGCCTTGTCAATCCTGGATTAATACTCCAAAATCTCCTATAAACCCCCAGGCCAAGCTTCTCTTCTGGTCAGATGAGAAGTAGGCCTAGTGTAGCGATGAGAGCGTGAGGCTCGCGGTGGGGAATGTGAAGGTTTGATGAGCAATTCAAGAAAGGATAAGTCGCATGATTTGTACTCCATGTTTTAAAACTCCTTGAATGAGTATTATCAAAAAATCAAGAATATTTAACTTGTGCTTTTTGGGGTTGGTGGTTTCCTCTCTTGAAAACTTGAAGTCTCTTGAATTTACCTTGGCACAGTTCTATCAAGGGATCTGGATAAAGTTGAATACAAAGGTGATTTCAGTTATTGATGGTTAGAGTGAAGTTTGAGGCAGATTTCAAAAATCAGCAATGAGCTGAGCTGTAGACTCTTGATGTTTGACATGAAATATTAATCTCATAGCTTGCCATTTGACAATAGAGTTCAATAGCCGGGTTCACACGAACTTAACTAAGTCCACTTCTGCGCGGCGGGGCCGCCCTCCGAAGGAGGTCCGCATCAGGATGAAACCGGGTCGGGTCAAGCTCCCAAAACTGTTCCCGGACCCGAACCAATAAAATTACGGGTCGGGGCGGGTCGGGCAAAGGATGTTTTTTTTGGTGCCCATACCCGCCCCGTTTTTGGATCTATCAGGCTTTTTCTTCTTTTTTTTTTTTTCTTTTTTTTTTTTTTTTTTTTTTTTTTTGAAGTGCAATTTGATTTCACATTGCGCACTTTTGAATTACAACTGAATATGAAAGTATTTACACCAGTCTATTTTAGTTTGAGTAATTGATTTAAAGAAGTCTTCTGTGGAAATGTAGAAAAAAATTTCAGGGAAAGTATAAAAAAAAAATTTAAGAGAAGTGAAAAAAGAAAAAAAAAGAAAAGACCATCATGAAAAAGTATTTTGGAAAAAAAGAAACTATTTTTGAGTAGAAAAAAATATATATATAAAATATATATAAAAAATATAAAAATAAAAAATAAAAATAAAAAGGAAAGGAAATGAAGAAGTATTCCTATTTTTAAGTTATAGAAAACCAGAATTAATTGAAATATCAATAGCGCAATGAGCAAAAGATGGTTCTATATATTGTTGGCGGGTAAATTGTCTAGCCTTAAATGTTCGGGGGAATGCAGAAGGCGCGGGGGAAAACATAATAGAGTTTCAATGTTCAATTTTTATTTTTTATTCTTTATTTTTCAATTTTTTCATTTTTTCTGTTCTCATTCAAATAAAAGAATTCATCCCTTTCCTATCGGTTCAACATCTCAACCTGACTCATTCGATCAAAATCTTCAACAAGATCAAGAAATAAAACATACTAACTCAGGAGGAGCTAGGAGAAGTTTCTGGGCAGGTAAAGCCAACGTTCTCATCAACTCAAATTAAAATAAAATAAAAATAAAAATAAAAAACATCTCTTTCAATTTCGTTATCTATTTCAATTCTAAAATCTTTCAAAAATTATCTAAACTAATAAAAATAAATTATCCATCACCACTCAATCTCAGACTTCTTTCCGCTGTGATATTCTCTTTTAGTATATTTCTATTTCTTCCTTGTTATCAAAGACTCAAAGATATTCTCAGGTAAAGAGTTTGTTTTCTTT
>KN362600.1:930-12467 GCA_000785685.1 Uromyces viciae-fabae | reverse complement strand
GCACCCCAACCCAAATATTATTTACCCTTTCTCTCATCCACCTCCAAGTTATCCCAACCACTCAAATGCATCCTCCTACCCTCAGGCCCCTGGAGGAAGTAATGCAAACACACAACCACCTCATTCTGTTCAACCTGCACAACCCGAGCCTGTGGATTCCCAGGTGGAGAGCTGATCAACAAATTCTTATATTTTTTTCTTTACTATTCGCTCTACTTTTCTAATTTGCTCTACTTTTCTAATTCGCTCTACTTTTCTAATTTGCTCTACTTTTCTAATTCTAGGTTTACTTTATTTCTCTCACATCTGATGATGGATTTTTTTTGTTTTCAATGATTTTTTTTCCTTTATAAAAATTTTGGCACTCCGTAATAAAATAAGAAAAATTTAAAAAACACTTCAAAAAAAAAGTGAGAAAAAACAAAAAAAAAGTCCATGCTTTCTACATTGTTTGAAAGCTAAAAAAGTACAATTACGATTTTTCAATACAATGAAAGTATGTTGAATATTTATCTGGAGCAAAAATGACTTCAGAGGAGTTTCTTTTTTGGTTTTTTTTTTGAGTGTATTCATCATCATTCATATGCTTGTTTCAAAAATTGCTCTGAAATGTCCTACTCTTGAATCTGAGATTTCTTCTCTACTCCAACCTCTTCAACTGCGGAGATTCTTCCTTGAACTTTTAATAACTTGAGTTTTTATTTCCTAAACTCAATGCTTACTTCACTTCTAGATGCAATTAATAATCCAATTTGGAAGTTTGATTTCATTTTTGGTCCTAATAGACAATATGAATGGAACGCTCTTGATTGATTTTCAATTGTTAAACCTACAATATAACAATAATAATAACAATTTAATTGAATTATGTGATCATTGATTGAATACATTTATTTATATTTACTGTTTTTTCTGTTATTTTTTTCTTACGACAGGAGGAGGACTTCGATAATATGTTTTTTTATTTTGGGGAATTGGCGATGTAGTTGGGATTTGCCCATCATTGAACAAGAAGCACAAAAATTAAAATAAACATATTTTCATGAGTTCAAGACAATGAAAATGAGGCAAGAAAAAAAAGAACCCAAACATACATCATCAAAAGCAGCTGTCATAATAACGACTGATGCGATTAGATCCTTGTATTTTTGAAAACAACATTTGGTGAAAGTGGGAATACATCTCCTTGTCACCATCCTCCCAAATGGATTTGTACACCGTTTTAATTTGATTGATGCCAATTGCTTCCCATCTGAGATTGTGGAGTCGGAAAACTATCTCTAAAACCGCCTGCCGGAAATCATGTTGGCTGCCAGAAAGGGGCAACTTAAGGCGAGCAAACCCCCCCTGTATTGATCGCATGCCCCACTCGGCAGCTTGTCTTGCCGAAACAAGCTGCTGATTGAACTTTTGCCAACGGACGTATTCCACAGGTTCGGATGGCACCTGATCACCCAATTTTGGAGGTGCTATGATCCAACCCTCCAGACGTGCTGCTTTCCTTGGAAATGCGGTATCGCTAATGATCCGAAATCCAGGAGGAGTTTTGAAAATAAGCTTTGCGTATAATCGTTCTGCCACATTTGAATCATGCCAAGAACCCGGTGCATTAATAACAGCATTCAAGATTTTTCTACTGGGGGAAAATGTGATAACATTACTACAGTAATGATCACATGTCCATCCATTGTAATATGCATTCTGTACACTAGATTGAAAAAAGTAATGAGTGTCAGTCATGGAGTACAAAAAAAGTATAATCGTTCTGCCACATTTGAATCATGCCAAGAACCCGGTGCATTAATAACCGCATTCAAGATTTTTCCACTGGGGGAAAATGTGATAACATTACTACAGTAATGATCACATGTCCATCCATTGTAATATGCATTCTGTACACTAGATTGAAAAAATTAATGAGTGTCAGTCATGGAGTACAAAAAAACAGAGGTAAAAAAAAAAAATATCAAGAGTAGAAATCGAAAGTGGGAATATAGAAATCATACTGGTCATCCCCAGGCACCAGAATAGGAAGATTTAAGCCATCAACAAAACCAAAACAGATCATGCCAAGAACCCGGTGCATTAATAACCGCATTCAAGATTTTTCCACTGGGGGAAAATGTGATAACATTACTACAGTAATGATCACATGTCCATCCATTGTAATATGCATTCTGTACACTAGATTGAAAAAAGTAATGAGTGTCAGTCATGGAGTACAAAAAAAATGGTAAAAAAAAAAAGTATCAAGAGTAGAAATCGAAAGTGAGAATATAGAAATCATACTCGTCATCCCCAGGCACCAGAATAGGAATATTTAAGCCATCAACAAAACCAAAACAATTATGAAGCAATGGGAATTTAGCTTTGATCATGCGTGAATAATCAGTAATTTCTGCAAGCCCAGGCCAACTTATTTGCGCTTTTGGGTTGGTTTTCAGGATGTTTAGGAGGTGGGATAGGCCATTGTGGAGGTATCTAGAGCAGACTGCAGGAGTGACCCCGAATATTTGCTGGAGGGTGAAATCGGCCATGGTGGAGTTGAGCCAGTGAAGGACAAGAGCAAGGCACCCAGTCCCGTCCAGAGATCGTCGCCATGGTTGAGGATCACCTGAGGGGTTGACATCATTGCGTTGAAGCACTTCATTATTCCAGCGGTAAGTGAACAAAGCAGCAAGCTCATCAAAGGTGGCGGTATCCAACCCTAACGTCGTGATGTAAGCTCGATCGTTTCTTGCGGTCAGCATATGCATCCAAGCACTGTTAGCACAGCTTGGCAGGTCATCCCGGGTGAGGTAAGTCCGTAACTTTCGCTTTGTCTTGCTGCCACCTAGGTACGCCAACGCAACAATGAGAAGTGCAGCATCATCATCTTCCATTTGTGCTTCTGTGTCCTGATTAATTTGCTGGAGTTGAAATGACATCTCTAGAACCTAGGGGAAAGATAAAAAAAATTAAGTAAGTAAAAGACCGGTTTTCAAAAATAAAAAATAAATTTTCAAAAATAAAAAATAAATACAATAACTTTGATGGTTGATTTTGAATCGTGAAGGTGGAGTTGACAGTTGATGTCGCAGATGGGGGTATTTCTAAAAATAGACAGGTGGGGGTATTTCTAAAAATAGACAGGTGATGATTTCCGAGGGGCGACGGGTGAGGTAATTTAGAAGAAATTTTACGCTTTGAATTTACGGGAATTTACGCCCCGTCTAAAAGTCGACGGGAAGTCTTCCAGTATTTATAGTCTTGTTTGATGTGGACCTTGAAGGATGTTTTTTTTTTTTTTTTTTTTTAAAAAGACCGTTTTTCAAAAATAAAAAATAAATAGAATAACTTTGATGGTTGATTTTGAATCGTGAAGGTGGAGTTGACGGTTGATGTCGCAGATGGGGGTATTTCTAAAAATAGGCAGGTGGGGGTATTTCTAAAAATAGACAGGTGATGATTTCCGAGGGGCGACGGGTGAGGTAATTTAGAAGAAATTTTACGCTTTGAATTTACGGGAATTTACGCCCCGTCTAAAAGTCGACGGGAAAATAATCAGAGGGCCAAAAATGAGTAAGCACTGAATATTATACTTCATAGTTTATTGACATGTTCAACATGAGCCTGTTTTATTTTTAGTAGTCCATGGAAAAGCAAGTTTGCCATCTTTGGACTTGTTTCAAATTTTCCATTTACAAACTGAAGGAATTGTCAAAAAACAACTGAAGTAATTTTTGGATGATGTTTCATTTGCTTGTCAAGGCACTGCTTTATGAATACAGGAGGTTTTTCATTTACCTAACATTGTGAACAAAGTTTCCAAAAGTTAAGCAAATGGTGATTTCCAGTTACAACATTTAGCTCAAACTCAAATGTGAGATACAACATCACTTAACCCTGAGATATCAATGGGATACAGAAACGCCACCTGCATGCAGGTGGCAGCCATATTTCTGTGGTGAAGGACATCAGTTCTCACCCGAGGAAGCCCGAAAACCCAGTGGATCAAAGAGGAAGAATTTCGTTATCAGCAACAAAAGCAATCTTATTCCCGAGTTGTTATCCTTTTTCTAAACAACCTTTTCACATGTTATCTTTTCTTTATTACCTGTGCTTTTTGTTGTATTTCATTTAAATACATCAGACTTCTTTGTTGTGTTTCTCTTCACCGAAATATTTTGTTCTTTTATAATCCTAATATGATTGCATTCTTATAATATCATTGCATTCTTATAATATCATTGCATTCTTATAATATCATTAATATCATTTATCGTTTCAATAACTTTCATTAAATAAAAATAACACATTTGAGAAACTCTCCTATATAATATTCATTGCGCGAGTCGAATAGCAAGTCTATTTTGAATAAGTAAGACTTAGTTTTATTTTGCATACCCACCCTGACCCAAGAAGGTCGATCATCACAGAAACAGAAGAAATTACGTGACTCTGTTGATTGCGTCGGCTTGCCGAGCAGATTCTTCGTGCGGTAGCGCATTGAGTTCTTGTAAGATAGACGAGC
Source organism: Uromyces viciae-fabae (assembly GCA_000785685.1). Lineage (NCBI taxonomy): Eukaryota > Fungi > Basidiomycota > Pucciniomycetes > Pucciniales > Pucciniaceae > Uromyces > Uromyces viciae-fabae. The sequence continues at coordinate 7,954 of KN362600.1, read as the reverse complement.
GCTTTGTCTCCCCTGTGGACTTGCTCAGACTGACTGGTTCATGACAAGTCGAAGCAACGATCATCCGCAGAGTTTTCATCATTTCGCCTCCTTGTGATTTCTACCTTTTTTACTTTTCAATTTTCTGATCATCTGCAGTTTTAACTCTCCTTGATCCCTTGCCGTATCCTTCAGCATACGGGAATTTGACCAAGGTGTACCGTCAAGCTCACTTGAATCCTCTTACATATTCGACATGTCCTCCAGATCTGCTGAACTGTTTGCAGCATTCACTGATCTTTTTCGATCGCGATTACGGGCTCTTTTACCTTTGGGGCTCATTTCTCTGTTTGGCTTGTCGACTTATTTTTTTTTTTCCTCGATTGACCCAAATTCGTCAGATGCAGCCTTTCAATCAAATCAAGACTCGAATTACCCTCGCATCTGGGTTGATGGACTTGGTCGATTCAGTTCCTCAAGCTACTCTTCAGTTTCCAAAAATTTAGATTCACCCCAAACACCAGATGATCCACATGACGATAACGACATCATGGATTTGCCTATCCTCCATCGTACTTTCCCAGATCCGTTCGACCCTAAAAGTGGCTTTAAACCACTTGCCGACGCTAAATTCCCATGGTTGGCTACCACACGCGCGGGGGCCCAGTTAATCAATAGACTCAGTAGGAACCGCTTCCCTCCCTTTGACGCGAAACGGGGAAGTTCACCACCACCGCGACCCTCATGGCCACCCCGCTCATCACTAAGAAAAAAAGCCAAACAATTAAAAAAGCCTACTTCGGAATATTTAATCCATGGGGTGAATACTAGTTATAATTGGGAAGATCGACCACTGACAGAACAAGGAAAATTGCGCAAGGTACAGTGGTCTGGGTTCGACCAGCCGAACTGGGAAGGTGAGATAGATCGTAACACTCGCTTGGAGCGTCAAGGCTGGGTCAGACGTGGTTTCCAGCATGTCTGGGAAGGTTACAAAACCAAAGCTTGGGGGCATGACGAATTAAAACCAATTTCTGGCTCAGTAAGTCATTTAACCAGGAACGACCGAAATTCGGCTGACTGATTCGAATTCTGACGTCATGAATTTTTATCTTTAGTTTCAGGATCCGTTTGGAGGATGGGGTGCCACTCTGGTAGACAGTCTGTGAGTTAACGTTGATATGATGCAATTCTTTCTCTTAGATCTTACTTAGGTAGATGAAGGTGGTCAAAATGATCAACAATTAAACTCAAAAAACCATGCTGTATCCTTAAGAACTTCCTTTGGGTATCTTGATCTGGTAACTCTTTACTCCTATGTAAAGCAATTCACTGCAAGCTTGATCAGGCAAAATATACAAGTTAACTTCATTGAATCACCCACGTACCGTTTGCCGTTATAATGTCACTGACCCAGTGCTATTAATGAATTTTATTCAGTGATACACTCTTAATAATGAATTTGACTCATGAATACAACGTAAGACTATTTTTATTCAAGAACCATAAGAATTGGCTTGTAGTCTGTAGTTGCTCATTGATATTCTGGGGCTGCAAAAGTACGCAAGAACTCATGTAAGAGCTATTGATTGGGCTCATACTGTCGAGATTGGGTCAATCAATCGGAACCAGCAGGAGCCGACCCCTCAACCCCAAATCTCATTTTTCGAGACCGTGATTCGCTGTTAGTCCCACTGATTCATTATCATTTCTAGGACAGCTCCAATGTGATGCAGCTCTAGGATGTTTCGCTGATGACGCATATGTTTCTTTTTTTTTTTAAGATCTGGGCGGACTTATTTCGGCTTATGATCTTTCTGGAGATAAGCTGATGTTAGATAGAGCCGAAGAATTGGCACAATGGCTTTTACCCGCGTTCGGAACGTCGTCTGGACTCCCAATAACTCGTTATCAGATGGGATCGTCAGTCTTACTTTTCTTTCCATCCGGAAGAAAGTTAAATCTCTGAATTGACATGTTTTCGTATGAATGTTACTTAGAAACCCCTCTGGACAGCAGAGTGGAAGAGTTTGCCTGGCAGAAGTAGGATCACTGACCTTGGAATTCACAAGACTAAGTCAGTTAACATCGAAAGGGTATTACTACGATCTGGTTAGTCTCTTCTATTAAATTTATTATGCCACACAGAAACATCATGCAAAAATTCTTTCTTTACTAGGTCCAAAAAATAACTGATCTCTTAGAGGAAACAAAATGGTCATCTTCGAGTAGATTGGGTACCTTGTTTCCCACTTATATAGATACTCGATTCCCTCAATCGTTATCTGGGGAATACACCTTTGGTATGTTCTCGCACTCCATCTTTAGCTTTTATCTTGAGATAAGATAATTCATCTTAAAATAAACTCCATTATTACACCAGGCGCAATGGCCGATAGTTACTACGAGTACTTAGTTGAGCCAATATTTTTTTTTAAACTAATTACCATCTGAAGATTATTTTCGCCCATTTCTCACCGCACAACTTCACGTAGATCAAAGAGTATCAATTATTGCGTGGATCCAACTCGCAGTATAGCCAAATGTTTGTTTCCGCAATAGAATCTGCTCGTACACATCTCATCAAAACCTACGAATTAGAGTCACCTGTTGGGAAAAATATTACAGTAATCGGTGATGTTTCCTGGGGAATGTTCAAGCCTTCTCTCGATCATCTTACTTGTTTTTCGGGGGGAATGATAGGCCTGGGGGCGAAATTGCTAAATCGAAAACACGATTTGGATCTCGCATTGAAAGTTAGTTGGATGTGCTCCCCTACCTGTGCTGCTGTACCTTCCTAGCACTCTGTGATGAACCTTAGGCTAAATGTTTGCTTTTACTCAATTGGCTTCTTCTAGCATGCAGATGCTTGTGCTTGGATGTATGAATCAACCAAAACAGGAGTTGGCCCAGAACGAGCTTCAATTATGCGAGGTGATAGTTACACACGATGGCAAAAAGTTTTACATGAAGGTAATAAAATTGTTCCTCATTCCTCTTATTATTACATTTCTTTTCGACCATTTGAAGCTAATTATAAGCAAAACTTATAACCAGGCAAGACTTTTCGGGAATTGAAACTGGCACCATTGCCTGGTGTAATCATTGAAGACGGCCGTTACCTTGGTAGACCGGAAACAATAGAGTGAGCATGGGCTTTCCCATTTTTTTCGAGAATTAGAGAATTTCTATTAGCACCACATAATCAAAAGTGATGGTAACTTTTTCTAGGTCTGTGTACTACATGTGGCGGATTACTGGCGATATAAAATGGCAAGATCGAGGCTGGAGAATGTAATTTTTTTTCTTTTTTGTGAGGCCTTGAGTGCTTGCTTCGAACTAAGTTATGATTTGCGGTCTTCTTTTGATCTAGGTTCACCAGCTGGATGGAATCCTGCATAACTCCCTTCGGCTTTGCAGACCTGAACCATGTTAACGCCTTGCCACCTGATCTGTCAGATAAGCAAGAAAGTTTCGTTTTAGGAGAGACGTGAGCAATTTTCTTGGGATGAAGATTTCTATAGCAATTTCAGAGATGAAGATGAACAGTCAGAGAAAATTTACTTTGCTTTATTCTTACTGGATTCATGAAACAGATTCAAATATTATTATCTCCTCTTTTCCGAACCGAGCTTGATCTCACTCGATGATTTTGTACTGAACACTGAAGCACATCCATTCCGCATCGACACAGGAAAATCGTTCGAGACATTTTGGACGGGACCCGATAAAAAAATTGATGAAACATATAACCCACCATGGATGAAGGAAGAGGAAACAGGATTTGGAACTTTCTTACAGCAATGGTCTAGGGTTGATTGGGCCAAAATTCATAAAACAGATCGGCTAAAATATAATCAAATCTTGGGAATAAACACTTAGAAAAATAAAATAAACAATAAGGGTAATTCGAAAAGGTGTATGAGTTCTATACTTCGCAGGTTGTGGTTTTTTAACCTGATGCCTTCAGGCCATGCTAGTGGAACACTCTCTTAGAGGCTTGATACTGTTCCAAGACGTAATTCATTTGCACCTATTGTCATCCACTTGTGGATTTGGTTAGGAGGACGAGTCCATCATGTACTTTTAAGACTAAGCAATCTTTATTTATTTATACTTTTTCAGTTTTATAATAACAGTACTGTAGCTCTCATTTGAATTTTTTTTTAGTTTTAGTTCAGGTTTTGTATTTCAATTTTTTTTTTTTTTAATGACACATGACTACTTGTCTATACAGTAATTCAACTCTAATAACTTGAAGGGAGTCATAATTCAGGTGTTGTCTTGTCTGTACCTTAGTGCAAAGTCCATGGATACCGTAAAATTCAAGGATTAAATGATTAAAACAGTGAACAACAATGATATCCCTAATTCTCAGGTGGCAGTGTCAACTTTGTTAGAGTTTAATGATTGTATCAGATTCCTACATCTGGCATTACATTAGTTGGAAAAATCTGGTATTATATATCAGACAAAACTGGCATTGTATCTACATGAAATGACATTACATCTACCTAACATGATATTACATCTAACAAAACAGATATTACATCTACTCAACCTATTTAATATCAACACCTTTGATTTTATATCACATTTTTTTTTAAGTTGGATACAACTCTTTTGGCATATGGACAGAATATCACATGGAAAAATCTGATATAAAGTGTTGATTATTCAATTCGAGAGGATGGAAATTTAGGATAAAAATTAACACAAATAGCTGAATGCTTTGCTGACTGGGCTAAAGCAACAACCAAGAGGTTTTCATAGTAAAAAGGGGCAAGTGTCAAAGACACTTGGAATGATTCAAGAAGCAGAAGGAGAAGTTTTGGAATCAATGATTTTATTTCAATATTTAATAACACTAAAATTATAGTAATTACATAATGAATATATTCAATTTGATTCTAACAAGACTATTATTTTTACTTCAACTAGAAGACAACATTTTACTTCAACAAGAAGAACTAATTTTACTTCCATAAGAAGAACTACTTTTTACTTCAACTAGACGAACTTTGGATGAGAAACTATCTCATTCACTAACTTGACTTTTTACTATGTAACTTAACATAATATATAACTGGTTTAACTTCAATATGTAACTAACATATTACTAGACTATAGAACTTTTTTAACTTCAATATACAACTTAGCATATTACTAGACTGACTGACTTGTGAATTTAAAACTATGACATGTTACAGTCACAAAACTTGACTGAAATTTCAACATAAAGTCAGTTATGTTGATATTAAATAGGTTGAGCTGATTCAATATCCACTATAATAGATATGATATTGTGTTAGGTAGATTTAATATCAGCTCTGTTTGATATAATACCAGTATAATATCACATTTTTTTCATCTGATGAAATGCTGGATTGGTGAATTATCTCATACAATCATACTTGCAGTGTGTTATTTTAAACACCTGGTTTTTTTAAATATTTTTTTTTTTCTTCTCCTTGTTGCCCTCTAGGGTGTTGTTTTGATAATATTGTTACCAGTATTACATATGAGTTGAGACAAAAAGCAATACCTGAAAAAAAAAATACTTGAAAAAAAAAAAAAAACATAATAATAATATATTTGGTAAAATTTTTTTGAGGTTGAGACTTAATTAATAAAATTAACTTTTTTTTTTTTTTTTATATATATCTAATGTTTACGCAACTATTAAGCAAGAAATGAATTTCATATAATAAATAATAAATGATAATATATCTTTTGATTTTAGAATGTTAACTTGAAAGTGCCTATACCAATACAGTAGTACATATGAAATTCATTTTCAATTACTATACAGAGAGAAAGGAAAAGAAGTAAATCCATCCAAAGCATGACTTAACTTATTATGATTGAATTTATGTCTAGCCTAATACTAATACTAATAGTATCATGTATCTAAATAAACTATCTTGAAATCTCACAGGTCAGGTCAGGACTAATAACTATGTAAACTGCAAGAGTTACAACAGGTCACCCTATACCAAAAAAAAAAAAAAAAAATCAAAAAAAAAAGAAGGTATATGCAAACTAATGTGTGTGAGAGAGGGGGGTATAACTTTAGGGCCTGTACCATAAAAAAAAATTGTTTTTGATTTCTGAAAAACTATTTTTTTTTTTTTAGTGCTTTTCTAGTTTTTTCTCAAACTGATTTTTTTCCCAATTCCATTATTGCCTCGTGTACCATAAATACACTTTGGGCCATCAATCCTCCTCACAAGTCTTCACAGAAAAACAACAAGGCTACAAGCACCAGCACCATCAAAACAAGACTATCAACCTGGCATCACCAGCACTACCCTTCTTCCTCCATTCCCACCAAAATGGATGCATCAGTTTTGATCACTTCAGTTGCAGCTGCTGGTGCAGGAATTTATTTTCTTGATTCTGCAATGAAAAACAATCACTTTTTTGATAAATTTTCAACTTCTACCTTATTTTTATTCATTACTTTACCTCAAGACCAATCACTTTCATCATTTGTTAATGAAAAAAAATAAAGACAAGCTCAAAATGACCAAAATTAAAACAAGTGAGATGTTTTTGAGATAAAAATCCTGAAATATTGGCTTGTTTTGTTTATTTTTGTTGGAATTTCACCATTCAACTCCTCAATTTTATTTTATGCCTCTTTATTTAAAAAATTAATTTATGCTATGAATGAAAATTCCTTTTTATTTTTGATTTTTATTTTAAAAATTATTACATTATTATTTTTTAAAATAGTTTAAAATAAATCTGAGAATTATCTTACAAGTAGTCTGATCATACACCCTTAGAATAAGCTTGTAGCCATGAGCCCTGTCTTTTAAATCACTGTGTGTTTTTCTTATCTCTACGTATTATTTCTTCTTTTATTTTATTTTTATTCTATTTAGAATTAATTTGATGGGATTAACGACCCCAGAAATTTGTGAATTACTTCCTGTTTTTTGTCTAGCTTATCTGCATGTGTTGTCAGTCTGCTCTATCATTTGCTTGTCTAGTATTCTCTTAATTCTTTTTTATTATTATTTTATTTTATTATTTAGGA
>JNCO01006744.1:0-12744 GCA_000785685.1 Uromyces viciae-fabae | reverse complement strand
AGAGCCAAACCATGCCTAAAGATTTTCCCACAGGCAACTACACACCAGTGGAAAAACTATGACAAGGAAGAAGACACTCGAGATCAAATCAATTTGTGATTTAATTTTTTTTCTTATTTTGATGATTCAAATTGAATTGCCAACAACTCAATTTTTTGTTTAGGTACACTGGTCAAAATGATGAAGATGAAGAAGAAAACAATGTTGAATCCAATGATGGTGAAGATGGTGGGATAAAGGTAGCTGATATCAAAGAGCTTGACACCGAAGACATCAAGGGTCTAAGTGAAAAAGATGAGGATGTCAATGGACATACATACACTACACAGACTTGTTGAAATTCTCTTGCAAAGGTAAGAGTCAATCCATGCTTTCTTTTGGCTTGAATTTTGAACTGACTACCTTTAAAGTTTTGAGCCATTGCCCAAAAATTGAAAAAATCTCCCAACTCCCGAGCGCTATTTGTCAAAATCTGTGAATCCCACGGATGTGAAACTCCATACACCATTGAACGAGATGTATGTACAAGGTGGAACTTGACTCTGATTCAACTTGCCAGTGCTACTCGGCTGCGCTCTGCCATGTAAGTCAAATCAGCTTCTATGTCACCAAATCTGACTGACTAATTTTTTTAGCATTGAGTGGCAACACAATAAGAAGTATGGAGTGACTCGCAGATATCAATGGGGACGACTTGCAATTGGCCAAGGTCACATCAGCAATCATTCAACCGTTCTATGAGATGAAATTGCAATTTTCAACAGAAGGCTTGGCTCGGCTATCACATGTGGTTGTGTTCATTGAACAAAGCACCAAACACCTTTTGACCATAATCACAGAAAGGAAATACCCTGCCGTAGTGAGGAAAACTTGTTGTGCAGGTCTACAGATCACCAATAAATACTACACTCTTACCAACTGCTCACCACTGTACCACATAGCAATGAGTAAGTCAATTTTGATTTTTTTTTCAAAAGTTTGTGTAAATCCTAATAAATAAATTGCCTTGCAAAGTCCTCCACCCCTTGTTTAAAGACAAGTACTTTAAAATTGCAGGTTGGAAGACCAAGTGGATTGATGAGGAAATTCAACACACACAAGAGATGTGGGTGATTTTTTATAAAACTGAAGTCAAAACCACAAGCACTTGTATGCCTGCTCCAATTGCAAAGGCAAGTTACTCTCTTTTTTTTCTTTTCTTGCAAATTTATTAACAACTTGATTATTGCAGCCCCAAACTAGTTTCATATCTCAACTTGGAGCTGCATTGGCTGCATGCTCAGGGACTTCATCGACCAATCCACTTGATATTTGGCTTGCGGGAGGCCTTTTCTTAGATAGCTCAGAACCAGTTGATGGCCTCAAGTGGTGGCTTCAACAGAAGTGGGGAGGAAACACTTATGGTGGACTTTTAGAAATGGCGCTAGATGTCTTAAGTTGCCCAGGTATGTACTTTTGTACGGTCAAGATTCTATTTACTTTTGTCTAATTTTTTTCCTATTTCAGCTACATCAGTGGATGTAGAGTGTGCGTTTAGTTTTGGGCGATCTTATGTCTCACTCAAGAGGCACTGCCTTAGTGCAGTATCTGTGAGCAGGGGGATGACAGTGGCTTTTTACTCTAATAATAAAAAAATACCAAATGGATTGCTTAATAAGTGGGAAGAAAAACTTAAGACAGAAAAAAAACAAAAAAAAAACAAGGAGAAGGAGAAAGTAGTGATATCTTGATAGCATTACTTTAAAATTTGTGCTATCATTTTTTGTTTTTTTTAGTATTTGATGTGTTCCTAGTACTTCTCAAAAGAAACACGATAAATGAATTGAATTTTGAGAGCTTGATTGAAATTGAAATGAGGAAATATGACCCCAAGTACTGCCAGTACCCGCCCTTTTAACCCGGGTTCTGCCCCAAATGGGTCCAGGTCCGTGTCCAGGTGTGAGCTTAAGGCTAAAAATAGAGAGGGTACCCAGACACACCACGGGTACCCGGGTCTAGATTGCCATCTTTACACAAAATCCAATAAAACATCAAAAAAAAAACCTTAGGCTTATTATGAATTATAATATTTTTCACAGATACTTGAACCTTATTTTATTTTTGGATAAAAAGTTTAGCCATGAGGAGGGACTGAAAGGTTCTATCAAAATAAATTCTTATAAAACTGGTGCATGCACCAGAATTTTGAAAAAGTAAACCTATAAGAGACTTATTTTCCTTCCCTGTGGCTGAAATTTTTATCCCACAGTTCAACAAGCTTGAAATAGACATGAAAATTCCAACACATATTTCCTGCATTAACTATTTTTTTATATTTTGTATTTGATTTTGTGTACTCTCTATGTGAGGAGTACCCCAATTTTTTTTTTTTTTTTGAGCCAAAAAAGCTCAGAAAGTGGAGCAGGTGTGTATAAGGAGGCTAGCAAAAGAATTTGGTAATTTTTGAACCACTAAAAGTATTTTTAAAAAATATTTGAAAAAATATAAAAAAACACAACAGCCTCCTGACATCAAAAGGTGGTATGTGGTGTTGCAAAAATCAACCACATTAATTTTTGTAATTGCCTTTTGGTCCTCTTTGTTGCTTTATTTTTCTTTTTTGTTCTTTCTGATGGTGAAAATGTTTGCAAGACTTTCAAAGCTTATATTGAATCCAAGGGTCAACCAATTGCTTGTTGGGATGGGGCTCATGAAGGTTTCTCCCAAGGCTATGAAATCCCCAAATGGATGTGAAGAATGTTGTCTTCAATGGGGTGCTGGGTGAAGACAGTTTTTTTTGTAACAAAGCATGTAGAATTGCATGTGTCTTGGTCAGCTGATAGATTAACCTCCCTAGGAGTAATCTTTCTGGTCTCACTCAAAAAATACCAGTGGTTAGGAAACTGCTACCTCAATGGACAATTAGGTGCCCTCATTTCTGCCTTTCATACTTTTCCATACTTCTATTTTACCATTTTTAGTACAATAGAAAAGTATGGACAGATGTGTATCAGCTTTAGAGATAGGTCCCATAGCTGATACATACCTTTCCATACTTTTTTTTAGTAATGAAAATTGTCAAACAAAACTATGCAAAAGTATGGATGTCAGAAATGAGGGCACCAATTATTCTAGACATATCAATATGATATAACATCAATTGTATCGAGTAGATTTAAAAGCCCTTATGGTAAGAATACTACCATTTTAGGTAGATATAATAGTATATCAATTCTTTCTGATATAATGTCAGATTTATTCATCTGATTTAATGCCTAAAGTGGAAATCTGATACAATCATGTTGGTACATTAGTGTTGCCTTGGAAAAAAAAAAACTTTGCTAACACTAATCTTAGTGCAGTCAGCCCATCATTACCATATTCATTCTCATTCCTCTGATACTTCCATCCTTCCAATGCATAAACAAGTCTCCACCAATCAAATTGAATCAGTGGATAAAATGGCCAAAGCAGGAGTTGGATTGTTGAAAATCAAAAGTTTTTTGATGTAATACTAAGATAAAATATATTTTATTCCTTTATTTGCGGTAAAATATTTTTATTCTTAACTGCTTTTATTCTATCTACTCAGTTTTCTACTTGCATGGTGGTGCTTATTTAGAATCCTACTTTCAAACAATTCGTCTTTTATCATTTTTATCAACTTTTCCTTCAAGTCTTAGCAGATATTTTGTGCTTAGCTCTTCCCCTGGGCACGCGCGGCTACACTCGATTCAGTTTTGCCAGACACGCGACCTTTTGTTCAACGGTGTAATTGATTTCCATTAAATCGAGCATCCATTGAACTTGTCGTTATGTTGCAAGTACCTCCTTCTAATCAGTGTTAAATCCCATTGTTAATTTTATTTGATCCATTGATTCTTTCCTCGTAAATAGCATAAAACCCACGCAGTATGGCCACACCTATGACTCCATCACCCGATCAGCTAGAATTGCCCAGGCTCAGGGACTCTCAACTTGTCCAGTCTTGCTCATATCTTCGATGGATGTCGATGCCTTATGTGCTTGTAAAATGCTACAATTTCTCTTGAAACAGGATTCTATCAAGTACCGAGTTATACCCATATCTGGTTGGAAAGAGCTCTCAAAAGTCGCCGAACAAATCATGGACACCAATAGCGGCTATAAGGAAGTTGTACTCCTTAATCTTGGAGCTCAGGTTAATTTATGGGATTTTTTTCAGCTTCCGAATCGAGTTCGATTACATGTCATCGATAGTCATCGGCCTCATTCACTTGAAAATGTATTTCAATCTGGTTCAGATTTTATTGATCACGATGACACTTCTGAGGCTCCAGAAATCATTGTATGGGATGATGGTCATGTTACTGAAGATCTACAAGAAGAGAAAAATGCCTTTGAAGCTATCAGATTCATGCCAGAAAGTGATAGTGATGCATCAGAAGAATCAAGTGAAGATGAGCTGGGGATGGGGTATGGTCGGCGTGATGATGATGATGACGATGATAGTGTCGGATCCAATGAAGAGGAATCCAGTAAACGGAAACGAAAAAAGAAAGCATCGGACAAACCACCCGAACTCAGCAGGAGAGAACGTTATAAGCTTCGAACACGCCTCCAAAAATACTACGATGCAGGCACGTCTTTTGGTCAATCCGTAGCTTGTCAAATCTACTTGTTAATTACGCTCAAAAGCGCGGAAGATAACGATTTGCTCTGGTATGCTTACTGAGGAAATTGACTGACACTTGCACACACAAAGTAAGACTTATGTTCTTTTTTATGTTATAATTCCTTTTCTGTTTTTGTTTTTCTGGCTGTTGCATAGGTTAGCTATCATTGGCCTCACGTATCAATTTACTTCTTCCTTAATTGATCGTGAATCATACGATGCTCAAGTAACTCTTTTTCAACGGGAAGTCGAGCGGATCAACATTTTACCCCCAGATGTGGGTAACACTCAATCTTGCCAAGTTAAGCTGCTAGGACCAGATGACCGAAACATAAGAATGTCTGAAGAATTAAGGTTCACACTTTTTCGTCACTGGAACCTCTATGATTCAATGTTTCACAGCGGGTATGTGGCTGGAAAGCTCAAGTTATGGAGAGAAAGAGGTCGGAAAAACTTACAGGGATTCTTTGCAAAAATGGGGTGAGTCTTTCATTAAAACTTGTTTGTCAAATGCATGACTCGCTAATAATTCTTAGCATAATATACCTCATATAGGATTTCATTACTTCAGTGCCAGCAAAATTACACACATATGGATATGGATCTCAAGCGCACTCTCAGGGAAAAAGTTGAATCGATTGCGCCCGATTATGGACTATTTGAGCTATCATTCCCGTCCTTTGTACGCGCATATGGCTATCAATCAGTCCTCTCGGCTAGTGACTGTATCGAATGTATCAGTTCAATTTTAGAGGTTGCTACCGGTGTAAAGTTAGACTTTCACTCTCTTCATGGAGGTCATGGGCCGATATCAATTGATGACCGGGGGCAGACTGGGACGCTATGGGATGGTGGGAAGGGCGTGCGTCGATGGACTGCATCTAATAACAGTTCCAGATCTCAAACAGGACTCGATAAGGAGAATAAACCCCCAGATGGACTTAACACACATGCGGAGCAATCAGAAGCCTCCAAAAAGTCAAAGGAGGAAGTCTGGTGGGTGCAGAATTTTTGGATTGCATCTGATGCACTATCTTCTGAGTAAGTGCCTCCAGAGGTAAAAAGAACATTATCTATAGTGTTGACTAATTATTTCGTTTAGCCCAACAATTCTCATATCTGCTCTCCCTCTGAGTATGGCGTTACAAAAATCAATTATACGGCAAGGCACTTCGATGATGGATAAACAATCCATCAAAACTCTTCGATCTTTTCGTCTTGCTGTCATTAAGGAGGGACCAGATTTACACGTATTCAATCATCCAGCAACTCTGACCAGACTTGGCTTATGGCTTGTCGATGCCGTTAGAGATTTAATCGTACCTGGTCATACTAAGACCAATGGGGAGCTCAGGAAAAAACCGATCAAAAGCTTTCCATTCGTCATTGCAAGCTTAGATGAGGCGAAAGATTGTTATTTGGTTGTGGGAGTGAATGGTGCAGTTCAATATGGTGACGTGCGAAAAAAGTGAGTTTGACGAAGCAGAAATTGTAGTTTGAGGGGTCAACATTGACATTTATTTTTGCGTGTTCTAGTAAATTTGGGACAGCTTTTGAGGAAGCAGCGCGTGTGTCTGGCGCTAGAGCCAGACATGATCGCTTTGAAGAAAGTGTCATAGAGGTTCGAAAAGATGACTTGATGAGCTTCGTTCAGAAATTGCATCTTAGTCTATAATCCTTGCTTCTCGATTCAATTCATTCTCTCATGGATCATATGTAATTCTCACTTAATCTCTTGATATTTTTGTTTTATTTTGCTTTTTGACTTGGTTTATACACATACCTCAAGTATAGATGGATTTTTGCAGCTTGTAATAAGATTTGCGAATGTATTTCTTCGATTTTACCCTCGCCATAGTTCAATCCTAAGTTGCCCATTCAAATGCATTTCCACCTTTGTAATTACACAAAAGGTCAAACTAATGATTAGACTGACGGGGGGCCAAGTCTATCGGGCAAGTGAGACACTGTTGCTGTGACCGGATGAGTCTGACACATGGTAAGTTGAGCTAATGACTCAATGTCAAAGTGTCTTCACTTTGGTTTAAATCAAAAGATTTCAAATAATTACTAAAATAAACATCATTCTGTATATGTTCATGTAAGGAAAAAGCACGAAATAATTTATAAATAGCTTAAATGTTGAAAAGACAAAAAACAAGGCAAAGTTCAAGTAAAAGAGGAAAGAGGAAGAGAATGACTTGAGGGACATAGCACAATGGTGGTAAATATACGTAATAATAAATGAATAGAAAAAACATCCACAATAAACAATTTGTTCTTTTTTTTTTTATTCTTTCGAAAAAAAAAAAGATAATATTTCAAGATGATAAAAAAGAACTAACCGTACACGGGCAATAAAAAATAAAATAAAAACTACAATAAAAATAAAAAATAACTAATTGGGGGAGTGGATGAGAAAGGTGACTATGAGGGTATAAGCCAAAAGGGACAAGATAAGTGACCAAAAACAAAGATGAGTTCAATAGCGAACAGAGAGTGAAAGAACCAAGTTAAGTTGAAACGACTAATTAATTCTCGAAGCGAAAGAATTGATAAATACATACAAATAGAAAAGAGGAAATAAAATTATTCAAGTTGAGATAAAGAATGGAGACATATAATTATCTTTATGAGAACCATAGACAACTAATTTTTCCCATCACTAGATGATCCAATCGCAGAAGGCCTTGGTCTAGGTTGACGAACGACTTGAAAACCACGCGTTTCTGGCTCGGATACTTGCTCGGTAGGTTCGTTATCAACTAAATTTTCCGTTGTTATTGTCTTTGATTTCTTCGATCCTATTCCCCATCTATCTAAGCCTGAAAATAATCCCTTGAGTTTCCCTTTGGTCCCACCAGGACTATCTTCAATTTCTTCATCGTCTATATCAGTATCATCCGAGTCATCCTCCGAAGACGTGTTTGCATCATTTCTTCTTCGAGACCAATTAAATCGCTCAAGTACAGGAAAAGATTTCTTAGTTTTCTCCGTCCTTCCATCATAATCTTCATGATTTGGAAATGGTATGTTTTCAAATAAATTAGTGGTCGTTCGACTGGCGTTCGGATGGTTTCCGCTAGTTTGATAAAACGTCGGGCCGGGGGGAGAGCAATTTCGAACTTGGAGATCTGACGGTGATAGCTGCGCGTGTTGCGAAATTGGAGGATAAAGATGATTATTATGAGAAGGCATTGGCTGGAGGCGCCAAGTATTTCGACCGTCATTGTGCATCTGGTATGGCGTTTTTTCTGAAGCGCGCCCACCCCTTACGACAGCGAAGCTGGATGATGTACTTGGATTATTACCAATGCTAAAAGAGGTCAAGTCGGTAGTTATTGGTTGATGATGTGTCGAATTAGGGTATACTGAAGGGTTCGCGAATGGCGTTTCCGATGTGTGGTTTGTGCGAAGCCATGGCCCTTGAGACATGGCAGACATAATATTACCATCATCATCATTTATCGTCATAAACCCAGGGGATGTCGTATGCGAGTGAAAGAGTTCTTTGGAATTCTCTGGCGAGATGGATGATTGACCGTTTAAAGTGGAAAACATTGCATTTCGTCCGGTAACTGAGGCTTTTGGAGGGGACTTGGAGGACGTAGATTTACTCCTAAGTCTTCGGCGCCGTCGAGCAGCGATAGCAGCAGCACGTCCATGACGGGTAGATCGACTCGCAGTTCGGTCCCATCTTCTAAATGCTCCTCGCAAGCCACCTGCTCTGGTACTCCTTGTTTCATCAAAAGGAATATGAGCGAATAATCTCAGGAACAGCTCAAACAGTTTGACTAAGAGCACTCCGAGGAAGATAAGAAGCACAGATCCAAGGATTAAGAGCATGACATAAGTGAGCCATCCAGCAGCGACTGGTCCTACTGATATTGTGGGAGTTAAAACTACCAGAATGACAGCAGTGATGATTCGAGAAACCGATGAAATGAAGGTTAAGGGGGCCATTGCTGCGCCATCACCCCAAGGAAGCCAGAGGGACTGGTGATTAACAGAACAAAAAAGAGGTCGATGATGTGCATCAGATCAATCCATGTAATAGAGCATCGAAACATAAGCTTACTGTTAGCATGGTTTCAGTAAGTTCTGATACAAGTAAGACAACTGATTGAGCCATTGCAGAAGAATGAGCTGCCCCAATAGCAACCCCAACCAAGAAAGAGCTAGTGAATCTTATACCCATAAATAATTCATTCTTTTCATCATAAGTATTATAGAGTGGACCAAGAGCCAAGACCACGGCAAAGTTATCAATTAATTCTTCAGTGGAGTGACTCCTAACTCGGTGCAGTTGAAAAATAGGGACTATAGCACACATAAGTAACAGGACGGCAGCAATAACGACAGAAACGGTGGAGGCGTCGTGGAAAAGAGTCAACTGATGTGAAGAGAAAGCGACGATAGGCAAATACAAAAGTATAAAGAGGCGGAAAAGGTTGCCTGAGGTGCAGGAACATCATGAGTTGAATCAACCAATTATTTGAATGTTGTAATCGAAAAAATGCACATAACTTACCTTGGAGCAATGCAAAGTGGCGAGAAATATCAGGCCATTTGACTTCCCCAACCGCCTGATTTCCACGGATGCCATCAAGTAAACTTTTATCCGGATGACGATGTGTTTTCATCTTGTCTTGATAATCCAGACCACTCTGAGGGCTGTAATTCATTCCATCTTGTGCTTCTCCACTGTTTAGTGTAGACCCACACTGATGAGCGTATGTCGATGAGCGATTGGATGTAATCATTGAGGTGATTAGAGCAACCAAGTAGGCTAAAGCGCTGAAAGCAGTGATTGCGAAAAATATCAAGGCAAATGTTGCAATCGACAGTCCGAATATGTCTCTCGGAAGAATGCCAAGAGCCATCGCCCATCGAGGGATACCTTGTTTTTGATTACCAAAATTTAAGAGTACATTGGGTAGAGTCCGATTGAGGTAAAGAGGACTTCCTACTGTATCAAACTGACTACTAAATGACGGAGGTGGTTGATAAATTGGGGTGTTGAGAGGATCATTTGAAATAGTAGAAGGAAGGTTAGTGCGAACATAGGTTGAATTGAAGACTAATGTGGTCCAAGCTGCTTGAGTAAGGATGGGATATGCGAATTCGGGCCATTGAACAGAAAACAAACCCAAGAGGGTGATGAATTGAAGATGATTGAAGATGTCTCTAGTGCCCGGTGTAGAAAACCTCAGCAATGCACCGGAGAGTAAGAGACCCTGACCGCTCCAGACAAGCCACCAAACAGAAGAAAATCGAGTGGCGAAATTTGAGGGAGTCTGGTATGGATCATCCATAGTTGCTGCTACTTGAGCTTCACGATTCAGTTGTTCTGAAATGATAGCCGCCCAAATGCGACCTGACCAACCGACCAAGAGGTAAGCAATTATCAAACCAATAGGGACCCATTGTAAAAGTTTGTAGAATAAATGTTTTGGATAATAAGGAGTTGTGTCGAGTTGAATACAAGCTAAAGTGAGTGCAGGAGTTGAGGTATCTAGGACTTGAAGCTGAGTGGATAGAGTCATAAGTGGGTAGCCAGATTGACTGAGAGGGATGGAAACACCAAGGGCGACATCACCGGGACCATATGGACAACCAGATTCAATGACGTTTGAGCGATTTGAGGGATCAAGATGAGTGGAATTTGAAGTAAAATTGGCCGTTCGAATTGAAGAACAAAGAGCAGATTGATTTGAAAATGATTGAAAATTTAATACCGAGGTTTCACTAATTAATGTAGCTTGAAAAGTAAAAAAAAAAAAAAAAAGAGGAGGGAGAGTCAAATCAATAACAGTTAATTCAAGAAGATATGAGTAGAATTATGAAAAGATGAAGGCTATGGAGGAGCACCTAAGAAGTTAGTTTGAGAGCTGTAGCCGGTACTTTGAGAACCGACTTGACCGAGTAAAGATATTCGAAGCATATCATTTTGAGAGGATGAAGATGAATGAGGACCAAGTTGACCGATGAGATTTTGACCAGTATCTAACTGAGTCCAGAGTTGAGTAAAATTGATGAGTTGATCGGGAGGAGCTAGGGATGAGGAGTGCTGAGAAAGACATGATGAGAAAGACTTGAATAGTGGCTCAGAGTGAACTGAATAGGATAGAAGAATCAAGTAGTAAAATATGAAGAAAGTGGAAGTAGCCATTGGAAGAGGAATATAAATTTTTTAATGAGTTGGTATTATGAATCTGAGTTAAAATGAAAATTAGATTAAAAGAATGAAAATGAATTTCTTGATTTTTTGATTTGGTTGATCGAAGTCAAGTATTATGAGACATCGGGGGATAATTTAAATTGACAGATTTAAAAAATATTTCAAGCTAATCTAATGTAGCTTCATGGATGTTGTGCTGATTCAAAATTTGAATTTTCATTCAACTCATCAAGTTGAAGTCTTGAAGGAGGAGTCTCAAGTTAAAAAGATAAAATGGATAATCTTTTCAATCACCTCATCATTTCAAGAGGTGGGGAATTGAGTAGGCTCAAAAAGATTGATCAGATTCTAGTACTCCATGTTTTGAGCTACACAACTAAATCGAGTGACTATCCCAAATTTAGCTCCCCGCGGGCCAATTAGCGCCTCCACCGCAGGCGCTATAGCCAGCGCTCAAGTAGCATTTCCGCTCGAGGGAGCTACAGGATGACCAAATGTAGGACACTGTAGCTCCTCGTCCAGTCTGGCCCCAAATGAAGTATCACAAGGTTTTTCTGTGATACTTCACCTCAACTTCCTCATCAAATCCCCGATACGGACAACACACAAAAATATATTTTTAAAAAATTCAACAATGCCCGACACCACGAATCCAGCTCTTGATCCAGATTTATTTGACAATGATGCCTTGCGTATGTATTCTATTTTCTCTTCCTGCCTTTTTTTTTCTCCTTTTTTAATCTTCTGGTCTTCTTTTTTTTTTTCTTGTTTAGAAGACTGATTTCTTTTCATATATCCAGATGATTTGGTCGCGCCTGGTATTCATAATAATGGAAATGACAATACTCAAGCAACAGAAAAAAAAAAAGCATCCAATTACCAAGAACAAGAAGATGTTGAGCTTTGTAAAGCATGGATACACATATCGGAAGATCCGGCTATCAGAACGCATCAGGAGGGCAGTACTTTCTGGAAATGAATCTCAGCCCACTACCACGAAGCAGTCCCAAAGCCCACCCGACCAATCAGCAGCTTAAAAAAAAGATGGGCTACTCTTCAACGCGTCATCAACAAACTCGCTGGATGTGTTGCACAGGTTGAACAGCTCAACCAAAGCGGCACAGGTCTAGAGGACCAACTCAATCGTGCTTTCCGGCTTTATTCAGAGGACCAGCACTCCCATTTCAAACACCTACACTGCTACAACATATTAGTCAAATGCCCAAAGTGGAACACTTACATACGCGATAACGAAAATAAGGCGGAGGCGGGTAGAAAAAAAACGAGCACATTCCCCCATTGAAGAAGTATCATTGACGGACAATGTTTCAACACTTCCACCTCCATCTGACTCAGTTGAAACTCTTGATGAAACTGGAAGCAAGAAATCGTTTACTGATCGGCCTGTGGGTAAGAAAAAAGCAAAGATGAATCAGCAAGAGTCTACCAAGGAGGAGGCTTGGAGACAAAGTGTTGCCTGGGCTCATGCAGAAATCGTGTCCCAATCCAAATGTCAAAATGAGATTTTTGACATCGATTCACAATCCCTCAAGTTGATCGCGCAAACCGGTGTTACTTCTACTCAGCTTGCGATCATGACAAAAGAACTCGACGGCCTTGATGATGAGCAGAAGGAGTTCTTCAAACTCAAGCGAGCTGCAATTCTTAGCTCTCTCCGGTCTCATCATAATTAAGTAGTTCCTTTTTTTTATATGAACTCTTCATTAATAAGTTTTTTTATATCAACTTAAATTCATTAGTAGTTTCTCTTAAATTTATCAGTAGTTTCTCCTTAAATTTATTGGTAGTTTCTCCTTAAATTTATCAGTAGTTTCTCTCCATTTCTCTCCCTAGCCTCTCCTCTCTCTCGGAGCTGTTGTAAAGGAAATAACAATTATCACAATGAAATGAAATGCTATGTTTAAATTAT
>JNCO01006737.1:0-12747 GCA_000785685.1 Uromyces viciae-fabae | reverse complement strand
AATATAATATAATATAATATAATATAATGTAATATAATATAATATAATATAATATAATATAATATAATATAATATTATAATATAATATTATATTATAATATTATAATATTATATTATAATATTTTATTATAATATATTTTATTGATTTATAATAATATGAATAATAATTTTATGTTAATATTTTATGTGAATAATTGATTTTCTTAAATTGATTAAAAATATTGCAAATGAGATAAATTATTTATATTTTTTAAAATAAAAATAATAATTTGAATAATCTTGATGATTCAAGATTATATAATATGATTTACAATGATTCAAAAAAGATTACAAATGATCAAAAATGATTCAAGAATGAAAATCATGATCATGACATAATTTTCAAGAATCTGAAATAAAATAGAAAAGAGGCAATCATGACGATGTCACGATTAAAACATATTTCATGTCATTTTATTAATTCAATTAAAATAATTATTATTTTAATAATTATTTTATTTTATTATTTATTATTATATAGGGGGCCAGTTTTTGCACTGCCCAAATCCTGCCTTGCACCGCCTTTTGAAGTCAGGAGGATGTCGAGTTTTTTTGCCTTTTTTAAATATTTTTAAAAAATACTTCCAATGGTCCCAAAGCTACCAGATCTTTTTGACAACCTCCTGAGCCTCTCTGCCACATATACTGAGCTTTTTAGCTCAAAAAAAAACAATGAAGTACTCCTTATTTAGGGAGTACACTAAATCAAAAAAAAAAATAAAAAAAATGGTTAACGCGGGAAATATGGGCTAAGAATTTTATCACATGTATTTCCACACTATTGGAATGTGGGATAAATTTTTTATCCACGGGGGAGCAAAAAATATCACTTTTACATTTACTTTTGTAAAATTTTGATACATGCACCTGTTTTTGCATAAGTAAACGTAAAAGTGACTTTTTTTGCTTCCCGTTTACTTATGCAAAAACAGGTGCATGTATCAAAATTTTACAAAAGTAAATGTAAAAGTGATATTTTTTGCTCCCCCGTGGATAAAAAATTTATCCCACATTCCAATAGTGTGGAAATACATGTGATAAAATTCTTAGCCCATATTTCCCGCGTTAACCATTTTTTTTATTTTTTTTTTTGATTTAGTGTACTCCCTAAATAAGGAGTACTTCAATGTTTTTTTTTTGAGCTCAAAAGCTCAGAATATGTGGCAGGGGGGCTCAGGAGGTTTTAAAAAAAATTTGGTAGCTTTAGGACCATTAGAAGTATTTTTTAAAAATATTTAAAAAATGCAAAAAAACTCGACATCCTCCTGACATCAAAAGGCGGTGCAAGGCAGGATTTGGGCGGTGCGAAAACCGACCCCCTATTTATATTTATATTTTTTTTAAATATTTTATTTATTTATTTATTTTTTTAAACAAAAATATATTTTCTTACATTAAAATTAAATTCTTTGTTTTCATTCTCTCTTCTTAATTTTGTTAACATTCAAATTGTCTGTTACTTTTAAGAGGCAATTTAATTTATAAAAATTTTAGATAATTGTTTTCATTTATTTTTATTTTTAATATGTAAATGAAAAATATAATAATAAAATCTGCTTGGTTCCATCAAGTAGCACAACTTTTCTCTTGCTTTTTCAAGGATTAATTGTGTCATTTTGAAAGTTAGTACTTCATAAAAGAAACAAATCAAAATCATCACTGATATAGGTTGCTTGAATGCTCTCAAACATGCTTGACTAGGGAGTTGATTTTTTAGCAGCATGCTGACATTGCTGTGGGATCATACTCAAGGTATCACTTGGGGAAATACTTATTCTTTTAGGCTAAAGGCTGCTTATTGACCAGGTACTTCCATATTAATAAACCAATGATGAAGTAGAGGAATCAATTTAAGGCCGATATGAGAAACGGAAATTGACTTAATTTTTTTAATTTTGGAAGGGATTTCTATAGTTGATCACCTTTCAGGTTGTTGGTGGCTGTTTAGGATTCAATTCCAGCCTTGAGGATGGGAGAAATTGCTTATTCACATACTGATTCCTGGAATGAATAAATAATTAATCTGGATCAGTAAATGATTGGATGGAATCAGTAAATGGTCACCAATTTTAAATTTAGGGCCATGCTAAACGACACACGGGGCAGAATGGACGTTGTGAAGCAATCCTCTTGATGTCCGAGGTATTTTTTTAGCACAAAACAACTCGCATCAGGTGTACTTTTAGACACCTGGTCCAGATAATAAAACAACACCCCAAAAGGTGTCATTTTAGCACTTCACCCTGCCCAGGGGGTGTTGATTTAGTAGTACAAAAAAAAATATGAAGGATAAAAGAAGAAATGGAGGAAAAAAAAGTAACAGGAAAAGGGAACACAAAAATGTTGTTTTTCCATAAATTTCTGCTTCCATTGTACTTCTAATATTCAACATAATTTACTTTTTATTTATTTTTATACATCTTAAAATAAATGAATCAATATTTTTCTCAATATTATAATATGTTAGTTTTATGATATTGTTTATTTATCTAATAGTTCATGTTAGTTAGCTATATTGGTGGTCTTATTGATCTAATATATTTCATTTTAGTTAGCTATATCAGTGGTCTGTTATATCTATAGTAATTCATGTTAGTTAGTGACTGGAGTGGTCTTCTTATCTATCTTACATGATTCATGTTAGCTACTCACTTTAGATACTCTCTCCTGATTCCATGATAGCTTCTCAGATGGTTTAGTTCTCACTGATAAACATGCTAGTTTTATTAGTTAGACATGTCACAGTTGTGTGACATGTATTTTTCTCTTATAATTTTATTATTTTTATGAAATAAAAACTCATCACTTTGAGTCCTTTTTATCAACAACACACTGGTCCCAAGTCTGCTTACTCCTTGTTCAAAAATTTCCTTTCACTCTTATAATCAATTGTCCCTGTGTAAATCCTATAAATACAACAAAAAAAATAAAAGAAAAAAAAAGAAAATCAAGGAAACAAAAAGGGGGTGGTGTGAAAGGGAACAGAGAAAAGAATAAAAAAAAAAAACAATCAGAAAAAAAAGATAAAAAAAGAAGAAGAAGAAGAAGAAGAAGAAAAAAAAGAAACAAGAAAAAAAAGAAACAAGAAGAAAAAAAGAATAAAATAATAATAGTAATGAAAATGAAAGAAGAAGAAGAAAAGAACCATAAAACAAAAAAAAAATGAAGAAAAAGAAAAGGGCTATAAAGCATAAAACAAAAGAAAAAAAATAAGACAAAAAAAAGAAAACATAGCATGATGATTTTTTCTTTTTTTTTCTTCTTTTTTTTCTACTTTGTTTTCTTCTTTTTTTCCACCTTTTTTTTTTCTTCTTTTTGTCTTCTTTTTTTTTCATTTTTTTTTCTTCTTTTCTTCTTCTTCTTTTTCTTCTTCTTTTTTCTCTTCCTCTTTTTCTTCTTCTTTTTTTTCTTCTTTTCTTTCTTCTTTTTCTTCTTCTTTTTTTTCTTCTTTTCTTCTTTCTTTTCTTCTTTCTTTTCTTCTTTCTTTTCTTCTTTCTTTTCTTCTTTCTTTTCTTCTTTCTTTTGTTCT
The DNA here is from genome assembly GCA_000785685.1 of Uromyces viciae-fabae. Lineage (NCBI taxonomy): Eukaryota > Fungi > Basidiomycota > Pucciniomycetes > Pucciniales > Pucciniaceae > Uromyces > Uromyces viciae-fabae. Next base: position 9,179 of record JNCO01006737.1, on the reverse strand, counting down.
TTTTTTTCTTGCTTTCTTTTGTACCTTTTTTCTCTTTTTTTTTGTGTTTTTTCCCAATTTAGTTTCCTTCTATTTTTCCTTTTGTGGCTCTTTCTTTTTTTTTTTTTTTTTTTTTTCTTTTCTCTGCTTTGGGTTTTATGCTTTTTTAACCTTCTTTTATTTTCTGTTTTGTGCTAAATCAACACCCCCATGGGGAAGTTGTTTACTAGAATGACACCCCCATGAGGAAGTTGTTTACTAGAACAACACCCCCATGGGGAAGTCCTTTACTAGAACGACATCCCTGTGGGGGTTTTTATCTTTATTTTTGGGTGTCTAAAATGGCGCCCTGCTTGAGATGTAAATTCCTAAAACGACACCCCTGGACGTTGCCAGAACGGCCCGGGGGTTGCTTTAGCAATTTGAGGGTGTTGTTTTAGCACACCCCTAAATTTATGGTTAATTTCCATTACTTGAGTTGATTTAGATTAACTTAACTGCTGATTTGACTCTTGTTCAGATGAGGTGATTGCATAGATTAATCAGGGATATTTTCCTTCTATAGGGAACTTTAAAACATAATTCAACAAAACTACAATCAAAACAAAATAAGCAATTAATCATGAAGGTATTGCTAAATAAATGGAAGAGATCAAATTACTAAACTTTTGCAAAATTCTGGAAATGTGAACATAGTTATTGCTTAATTTGTAGGTTTCTTGAAGTTCTTCCAAAAGGGAATTGTTTTTTAAAGTTCTTGATGGCCTTGGAAAGCTGGAACTTGATTGGAATAGGTTGACTGGATTGATTGATTGGAATAGGTTGGCTGGATTGATTGATTGGAATAGGTTGGCTGGATTGATTGATTGGAATAGGTTGGCTGGATTGATTGATTGAGATTGTAAGATGCCTATATCAATATTATCCTGATCATTTAACTCTTTGTCATCTTCTGTGTGGTTTGAACTGGTTTGAGATTTTTGTTGGTCAGCCTCATAAAGTGTCTGTTTTCTAGGAGGTAACATCATGGTTGGTCTGAAGAAAGAGATTGAAATTTCATTGTTGGTCAGACACTGTGATTCCAGGGACTGGATAACCTTTAGCTACACATGTTGCAAGAAGTGTAAAAATAGTTTTGAAACTATTTTTAAAGGTGGTTTGGTTTAAATTATATTTTAATATGAATTTCAAACAGAGGGGCCAGCTAAGCTGGAGTTGTTGAACCCTCTGAGTGTAATAGGGGCCAGGAGCACGCTCCTGGGTTAGTTTAAACCATGTAAATTTGTAGAAAAACTTTGTTCTGGGGCCTGAATAATTCAGGGGTGGTTGAACCCACTATTACCACTAAGTGGCGTGAGATAGAGGTTCCTGGGATAAAACTAGGAGCCCAGAGACTTACCTGGAGGAGGGGGAAATTGTTTAGGAGTGCTGAAGGGGATCCTGAAGGTGTGGTTGAGTGGGGGAAGCACTGGAGGAGTTCTGAAGGGAATTCTAGGGCACAGTTGGGGTGGATCTGGACTTTAAGTGCTAAAAAGTGACAGATACTACTTGTTGTATGTATGCAAATATGTATAGCTGGGGAAAAGTGACAATGGAGATTGGTACGAAGGTTGAGAGGCCTCCTTATAGAATATTTCCAATCCCTGGGGCATACAGGATAACCACAAGTTGACTGAGACTAGGGTTATCATGTTTTCAGGGCGCTTTTCCTATGTCCCTGTATTTTTAGTTTGGTACTGGAGAGTCAAAACCAGTAATGTGTATTTTTCCCGTGTTGAGTAACCTCTAAGGTCCTTGGGATTGATTTTTTATCCTTGGGGTGCTGTTGGCTTGGCCAGCATAAATTTTGAAAGGTAACCTGTATCCCTACTAGTGCAATACAGCTGTTTTCTTTAGAAATAAGTGCTTGTTCACGCCTTAGGTCTTGTGACTGTATCCAATGTTAGTTCACCGTGTGAACATGTGCTGATAAATATTTGGGACACTCTGAGATCATCTTAAATGATACAGATACTCCACAAACATGTGCTGTCACAGTAATGAGGCTTGGAGACCGTGTGCTTTCCATCTTACCTCATGTTTGTTCAAGCCCCTTGTGTATGTAACATAAATGGGGACTACACTATTGTTCTTCCACCATGTGGAAGCTTTGGTTTTGTATGTTTGTGCAATGTAACAGGACATATGTAAATCAGCCTGTATTTGACAGTATTCTTGTTTCACATTAACTGTATGGGTCTAACTTCTAAACTAAGGACAAATCAACAATTCTGCGTGTATTTTTGACTTAGTAAATAGTAGCTCACACCCACACACAGACACACACATAACATGTCTAAAAAGGTTTTTACACATGGACACGGCTTAAGCTAGTGTTATGCTAGTTTCTTCCCAGTTATGGCCAAAAAAGGTTTAAGGGGTAGGAATTTGGGGGTACACCCATTGAGTGACCCTAGATTATTTTGCATGGTAAATCCATTTATTCAATAATATTTATATTATTCCTACTCCTTAAAAGGGTTTTTACTATTTTATTGTTTTCACCAATATTCTTAGTCATAAAAATATTATTAAAATTGTGTTCTGCTATTTGTTAGTTGGCTCTAACATAGTAGCCAGCTAACATTTTTGTTGCTGCTTACCTGTTTTTATTGGATTTCATTCTTGTGTGTGTCAATTGGAAAATCCTGCTTATTTATGGAAAAAGGAAAACAAGTTACAACAACCAGTTAAGATGTTTGAGGTGAGTATATTCAGAAAGAAAATAAGAGGACAAGATTAAAAATACTCACAAATAAAACTGAAAGGAATAGAAACAGATTTGAGATAAAATTAAAAAATAAGAAGATAAAAACAAAAGGAAGAGACACAGATTTGAGATAAAAATAAAAATCAAGAGATTAAAAATACTTACCAATAAATATGACTGAAAGGAAAAGACAAAGAGTTGAGGAAAAGATAAAAAAGAAGGAGATTAAAAATACTTACTCTTCAATCTAACTAAAAAGAAGAGAAAGAAATGAACTTGAGAAAGAAATATAAAAAATCTTTGTGCCACCGATTATCCGCTTTTAAAGGATCAATAAAATCTGATTTAGAATAATAAAATAACAAAATATTTTACCAGCACACATTCAAACATAGAACAACAGTAATTTTTTCCTTTTCTTTTTCAAAATTACACACTCTCATTTGGAAAGAAAAAAATTCAAAAAAGCTTGACTGGGAAGATGAAAGAAAATGTGAGCTCACTGACATCAATTTTGTAAAGAAGAATTGCTAATGAGAATCTAATAAAATATTTCATCAAATGAATTAGATTTCCGAAAATTCAATAAATGTGAGGCCAACATCTGGTTATGTATTCCATTTAGTGATCTTGCTTCAAAATATTTTTGAAGACATCCAAAACTTCCAAGCAACCTAAAACGTGTGGCAGAATCTGAACAAAATTGTTTGAGGGAATATTGTGCCAATGCTCCTTTTGTAAATCATATAGTGGCTGATTTTTTTGAGATTGAGATGGAGGAGATAATGTTAGATCAAGAATTTAATCAAGAAATGTCAAAAATTATTTCAATAGATATTGAAGGATTTTTGGACATGGGATTGATGATGAGATTTGAGGAGAAAAATTATTTGGATTCCCAAAAGCTCTATTGACTAAGCTTAGGACAAATTTGGAGAGATTATTCAAGTAAAGAGGGGAAAGTCTTTGGAATACTTGGATTGACTCACAGAGAAAGGCAAGGAGGAGAAAAGAAGGTTGTTGGAATCAATGGTTTGATTTCAATATTTAATAATACTCAACTTATAGTATTTACGTAATAAATATATTTGATTTGATTCTAATAAGACTACTATTTTTACTTCAACTAGAAGACAATGTTTTACTTCCAATGAAAGAACTAATCTTACTTCAACATAGAAGAACTTTGGTGAGAAACTATCTCATACTTCACTAGAATTCTTTTATGTAACTAACATAACTTAAAACTGATTTAACTTCAATATTTAACTAAAATATTACTAGAATAATTGACTTATTTAACTTCAATATGCAATAAACATATTACTAGACTGGAATTTAGGAACTGACTAAGGCAAATACTTGAGGATGAGAATTGAGCACGTGAGAGTCACTAATTGAGACTGTAATTTCAACAGATATTGATGTTGAAAATAGATACTTACTTTGCCAGAATCAAAATAAGCTGTGTTCATGGCGCCAAATGATTCAAGATTCTAAGGAAATAAGGGAAGGTTTTAGAGATGAAAGAAATTAATTTTCCATTAATTAAGGTGTTAGAGATCTAATTAATCACCAGCTTTCCACTGAAATTTATTAGTTTAAAAGAATCAAGAAACAGCTGACTCAGAACAATGAAGCTGTTCCCAATGAATTGAGACAAGATATACCTCAAAATATTATAGAAATTGAAAAGAAAAATCCAAAAGCTTTGTATAACCCCTTTTTGGAGCTTGAAGGTGATCCAATGATCCTATTTTAAATTTCTTTTCTGTGGACTTCATTGGTTTTTGAATATTTCCAAAGAAAATGGAATTATCTTGTTGATTCATCTTATTTTCCAGGATTTGATGGGGAAAAACATAAACCCGTCAAAGTTTTATATGTCTTTCTGCCTGTTTTTGTCAAATATCTATTGCATGACTTGATCGGTTATCTCACACTCATTGAAAAACAAGGCCTTATTGCACTATGGTGATAATTCAACACAGACTCCCTCAATGTTCCACTTCTAAAGCCAATGGGTCTGGTCGTGTACTTTTCAAGTCTAGTTGGAAAATATTTTAAAATAATTCTTCAGGCCACAAAATTTGTATTTTTTCAATTCATGGATGATGATATAAAAAACATCTGGCATTCTCTTTGCCATCTAGCTCCTCTTATCTTTCAAAATCACATTGAAAATATGGGAAACTTTCAGATCCAATTGAAGAACCAAATCTACATTTTCTCAATTCATATCACAAACCATACTGCTCAATGGATCAAAAAGCCCTTATTCCATATGCTCATTCACTTACCCAAATGAATTCTACCTGATGGACCTGAAAATTTATTTGCTGCCCAAAAATTCAAAATCTGCAATGGAGTCTTACGCAGCTCATCAGTTCATTTGAACCTGCGAAGTTGAGGAAGAGATATTGCCATTACTTTCAGAAACTACCATTCCTTCTGCCAAATACTATCTGGTAGCTCTATAATTGTTATTAAACAAAAAAAATACTTAAAACCATCATCTTGTGTCTCAGATGTTTTTATGCAAAACACAAAAATTCAAAATTGCTTTGGATATAAAAATTCAAAATTGCTTTGGATATAACAATTCAACAAGTTTTTTGAATTAAATTTTCCCATCCATCAAGTCAAGTAATGTTACAAATCTGATCAACTGAAAATTCCTCAAGATTTGAAGGACCATTACCTGGATCAAAATTTTTAAAATTTCTATCAACTCAACCTGAATGATAAACAAGTACTTAAGAGGAATTCTTTTATAATGGTATTTTTTTATTTTTTATTTTTCACAATTAAGCACTTATTAACTGTGTGGAATTTTTGTTTTCATAATGTGGACAGTTTAATTTTTCCTGGATAAAAGATCCAGTAAATATTACCGTTGGAAGAATTAATTCAATTTGGTTGATTCAAAAACCTTTTAATCCTCCTTGATTCCTTCTCCATGCTGTGATCATGAAGGATATGGACATTAATGTGTGGTATTGTATGCAAGATTTCAAAACCACTTCCAGATCAATCTTTGTAAATGCTAATGTAAGTCTTTTTAATTTATGATTTACTTGAAATATTCCGCCTTGATTGTTGACACAAATGATATTTTCTTGTTTAGGAAGTTGCAAGCTCATTGAAATTGCAACACAATCACCACAACATTAAATTTCAACTTTCGAAAACCAAGATTGTTAGAATTGAAAGGCTTGATAGCCAATTCAAAGCACTTGAGGTCACGCATCAAGATCAAGAAAATCATATATTGAATTCTTGCTCCTTACATTCTATCGACTCACACCAGACCAAAGAAAACTTGAATTTCAAGCCCATTGATCCAGTTCAATGGCTGGATGCTTTACGCAGATGCTTAATCAAATGGAAAAATAATAAGAAAAAAGGTAAAACCATTATCCCTTCTCTCTCAGCACAAGTTAATCCAGATTTGGTGTAGTAAATTTTTCACATTGCTGTTCTTTCTAAATGATATTCATGTTTTAATCTATTTCATGACTAGTTTTTTTTTTTTTTTTAATTTTTTAAGGAAATGATAAAATCTATTTTGAATTATCCATGTACGCTTAACACGATTTTAAATTATGGTCTGCCGTTTGAAGAGTGACCAATGAGGACCATCTTGGTTGGTTAGGAGACCAAGTAGTCGGGCTGATGAGGATTGCCAAACCTGTCTAACAAGGTTGGCTTTCCTAACCTGCCGGTGATCCCATCGGAAGCTGTCGGGCAAGCCAACCTTTCCGCTCAATAGGTCGGATGGTGTCAGCCTGCCCTGTCCATCGGGCCTGGCATTCCGATTTCAAAGTCGGAATGGTAGGCGGCCTGATCTGTCATCCAGGCCATCCTGCCGGCGGGATGACCAATTAAAAATTGTCTAACTGCCTGTGTGGTTCATCAGACGTCAGATCAAGGCGGCCGGACAAAAATCTGATCTCAGGGGCCGCGCTCTTCCTGCCAACTTTTGGTTGGATGAATTCAAAGAGAAAGATGGATCTTAATTGCCAGTCACTCAGGAAATGTTAGGCCGCTGAGCTATAAGATCAAGGACCTTATCAGGTGAGGGTGATTGAGTAATCACATAGTTTATCAGCATACCAGGAAAATTAAGCAACGATCCTCCTCAGGATCATACCTGCGTTGAAAATGTCTTACACTGAATAAATACAGAGCTGAGAGAGAATGATAGTGTAATGATTAGTTTGATTGATTAGTTTTAAATGAGCCGATAGATTTGTTTTGAAAAACTATGAAATGCAGTCTTGATCTTTGAAAATTTGGTGTAAAAACTTCGGAGAAGCGCTTAAGATTAAAGGCTCAGCTTTGTGCTGGGCGGAGTAGCTAGGTTTTATGAGATTTCCCTCTGCTTTTATGTCAATGGAGGTACTCAGCATTCTCGTTCTTTGGCGAATATATAAGGGAAGGGTTGACTTGGATGAGATAATTCATCATCTCACTCCAAGATCTTCTCCTCATTGAAAAACACCCTCCAGCTCAATCCTCTACTAGGACCTAAATCGCCAAAAAAAGAAAGGAGCTAGGAATCGAGTAAAAGCGCTACTCATGGACCGCGAAATCCCGGATGATGGCGGTTCGGAAGCTGGCTCAACAGCTTCCTCAACTCTTTCAACAGACTCCCTTCCCCAGCAGGAGCAGCCACCTGATCCCGCTGAAAATGCATTAGATGAAGCTCTTTTAAATGACACTTCTGGTATTACTTTGGGTCATGATCTGGCCCAACCTACCGCTCATCTACCATGGCATGAAGCTTGGGAAATTCTCCAAAGAATTGCATATCAACAAGGTCGTGTTACATACTTGGGTTACTATAATTATATAATTCACGCCTTAAGCGTGACTTATGAAAATGAAGAAAATGTAGATATTATTAACTTACTTCAGTCACTACATGGAGATCCTACCGACTTAGATTCACTTCCAGATCAAGAGACTTGGGATAGAATGCTACAACTTATACCAATTCTTGATCAAAATTTAACTATTGTTTGTGATTCATATACACCAGATTTTCAAGTGGTTGTTGATGAGGATGAGGATGAGGTGGTGGATACGGAAGAAGAGATGCAGGAGGACTTTGATGAGGCTGCTTCAGAAGTTGAAGCACCTCTGGAAGATGATGCAACCATTCAAAATATTGAAGCCTTCCTGGATGGTCTCCCCCAAGTCGAGGTTGACTACGCAGAGGAAATGGAGTCGCATGCTTGTTCAATTTGCTTTGATAGCAATGTATCTTGCAGCACTGTCTTACCCCTCAGGTGCCATGAAAGCCATCGGTTTCATAGGGATTGCATACAGGTGAGTTCTTCAATGCTCTGGTTTCACTGAATTTAGAATCTTTTCCCCCCAACTGATGTTTTGATTGTTTTTTTTTTCCTTGGCGTAGAATTGGCTACGAACTAAACGCAATTGTCCCATTTGCAGATCTCCAGTCCTCCTTCCAACAGTTGAACCTCCTTCGGCAAACTTTTAAAAGAAGATCTACTATGCAACTCTTCCTATGCTTCACTTTCTCTTGTTTCATCCGTTTGTTTCATTGTATTCAAGAGATTTCTTAGTTATATAAAAATGGACCTCAAATCTCTGCGGTACTCACAGCTGGCTGTGCCGATAGTACAAAATTTTGCTTAACTGTGAAAACATATGACTTATGAACACTTTTTTTTTCAACTTCATGAATTAATCCTAACTTAATTTTTCCTGCCTAAAAGAAAATAAAAAATCCGACATTGAATTGTATTTCTCTATTTACATTAAAGTCTTTCAGGCCAGCTCAAGATCTTAACAATGCAATAAATTCTTGATATATTATGCAAAAATATAAAAACCAAGATAATTTGAAAAAATAAATAATTATCTCTTCGTTATTTTTTCTTTTGAAAATAAGCTTTTGTTTTGAAAGCTGTGAGTCAGATTATAACTTACCTCTCTGGAAGGGTTCTTTTGCTGGCAATCAGTGTATTTATTACATGGGTGAAGGGAGTTGAAAAAGCTTGAAGACTCTCATAATAAAATATAATATCAAACAATCCAAGTTTTTCACCTAAGGCTATGCTTTGACAATTAATGTAGGTTGAATTAATCAGATTATTGTCTGAACCATCCATATTTTGGGAAACGTTAGGCCTATGAAATTGCACCACACTAGGAATCTGATGAAACAACAACAAGAAAAAAAAAAAAATTCTAATACCAACACATAAGGGAATGAGTTTTATGAAAAAAGAAGACGGTCAAGCTAAAACAAATTTTATAAGAAAAAAAAAGGAAAGGAAAAAAGGAGAAGACAAAGGAAGACAAAAAGAGAAAGGAGACTTATATATATATTATATATATTATATATATTATATAGATTATATATATTATATATATTATATATATTATATATATTATATATATTGTATATAGTATATAT